>SCLD01082854.1:0-14761 GCA_004367895.1 Oikopleura longicauda | reverse complement strand
GTTAAATCTTAATTACTCACGTTGTTATATTTCATTTTATAAACTGGAGTCCATTTTATACGGCCCATATAATATGGGCAAACATAATACATTTTTGGGAGAAAAAAAATCTTCAAATTCCCGAAATTCCCGATTTTTAGGCAACACTGATGTTTGGGAAAATATCGAAATTTCCCGAAATTCCCGATTTTTAGGCAACACCGATGTTTGGGAAAATGTCGAAATTTCCCGAAATTCCCGATTTTTAGGCAACACCAATGTTTGGGAAAATGTCGAAATTTCCCGAAATTCCCGATTTTTAGGAGTCCCAATTTTAAGCAAAACAGTGTATTGCCAATAATATTGCCATAATATTATATTGGATAATTACGGTTAATTTCTTCAAACCCAAGTTAACATGGCCAATTCACAGCCAACAATGAAAATTGAACGCAGTTGGATGGAAATTGATCTGGTGATATTTATAGTAAATGGTGAAAAAGTCAGACTGGATGTTGGCTACTGGCGAGTTCGCTCCTTGATCTTGCTCGAGGTCATTGAATGTATGATTCGAATCCTTTCTCGCACTCCCCTCTATTTTAAAGAGAAAAATTGAATATAACCCCAAACCGAAAATGGTTAACCAGGGGCTTCAGCTTGCTGGATATTTACTCGGACTTATGTCAGGTAACATAATATAAAATTTTTATATTATAATTTAATATAACAAGTCATCATTTTGTACTTCATTTATTTGTCTGTGTTTTTATCCAAATAGTGACAATCCATAATTTTAGCATGTGGTACGTTGATAACATGCGTGATGCCCGAATGGAGAAAGTCTGATTTACAAGGTCAAGTCATTGAAATGCAAATATCCAAGCAGGGTATTTGGTGGAATTGTATGTTTTTCTCGACGGGTAATTGGCATTGTGACGACTACGATCGTGTGCTCTTGGGTTTGCCTGCTGAACTTCAGACAGCTCGCGCATTAATGATTTTAGCGTGCATTTTGGGTTTCTTGGGATATTGCTTATCTCAAGTGGGTCTTGGATGTACTACTTTCATGGAAGATAACCAAGCCTCAAAACGAAAAAGTGAGCATAATTCAAATATCATTTTTAATTTTAACATTCTCGAAACTCGTATTTGATATATGAATTTTAGTTTGTATCAGTGGAGCAATTTGCTTTGGAATATCCGCTCTTTGTACAGGCATCGCTGTTTCATATTACGCAGCTGTCGTAGTTCAAGATTTTTATGCTTCTGGTGGAATGGCTGGTGTCGGACTGAGTGAGTTACTAAAACCAAACATTTCGGATTTGAAGGATCGGACCCGGATTATAAAATTTAATTCATTTCAAGGTAATACTGGTGGTATTGGACAAGCAGCTGGAAACAGATTTATTTATGGGACTGCTCTTTTCATTGGTTGGTTATCTTGTGGCTTAGGAATATGTGGCGCTGTTGTTCAAATCTGTGGCACACAAGGTGACGATGACGATGATGATTACAGGAATGGTTGAATTTTGACCTGGTTCACGTGAAAGTTTGTGAAGAAACTAGGACGTACTCGAATACAAAAAATTCATTGTCAACCTACAAAGGGACAATTATAATAACGCAGCATATAACAATGCTGCATTCACAAATAACAAACGTGCTGGTGGTGGCGGTGGTACAGAATACATTTAAATGAGTCATCATTAATGAATCTCTTCTGATGAGTAAACTCGATTGTGGTGAACCATAACCATATTGCCCATATTTCAAAAAGCATGTTTAGCCTTCAAATTTAAACCTTTTCTTATCATACTAAATATATCATATGTTTGCTCATACCAAGAGCAAAATCTGATCAAAGATTGGTTCGTTTGAATCGTGCGCACCTTGATACACTCCAGAACTCCAACAATAAGCGTGCACTATAAAAATTTATTTGCGCATATCGGTAGCGATTTGCTACTTATTCTTAACCTTTGTACTAAAATAAATAATTGAAAATTTAACTGCTGGACTCCTCAATGATATTTCGAGCCCGAAAGCATGATCGTTTGTTTAATATGGGCGCTGATTTTCATTGCCGAAGTCTCTAAGTCTCGTGTGACGATGTTTTTAATTGTCACAAAATTCTTGCATATGGTCGAACGAATTGTTGAACTTGGTGATTTTCAAAAGTTCTTTCAGTTGAACACTTGATTTGACATTTCTATACGTCCCATTGGAATAACTCCTCCTGATCGGACAGTTTTAAATAATTTAAAATATTTTCTGTCATTTACCAACATTTTAACCTGGTATAAGACAATGTAGCTTCACTCAAACTCTTTCAATTAGATTCATTGAGATATATGATCAATTCAACTCCAACTTTTATGTCTATGATTGATTATAATTTGACTATCGGTCAGTCAGTAAAAAACCCCTGTGAATCCCTTTTTATAGGGGGCTTACATCGTATTATCGGGCAGCCGATGTGAGCGTCATTTAAAGGTTGGAATGACACTATAAATATTTGATTCAACGGAAAACTTGGTTACAAAGTTCGCGAAAAGTCATGAAAATGGTAATGAAGTATAAAATACTCTTCTTCAATTATACATGCTCATTTGACACTATCACGTTTGCCATATAGTGACTTATGCTTATTTTACCTTGAATGTATTCCGACGTGTTCCAAGCAAAACTAATATGAAGCGATTTTGACCCTCATCATGAGGGCCTCATGCCCTTAGACTCGGGGTAAGATTGTGACCCTTGGCCAAATGTCACACTCGAATCTTAGCCTAGAGCCCATACTTGGATCCGGTCTCGCTCCTAACGGACCCGGATGCGATGGTATCATGCTGTGCGCCCAACCTCTGGCCGTCGTCCTTGATATGCGAGTATCGAATTTATTTGTAAGTCATTCCAAATCGACTCGAATGGACCAGCTTCTCCTGGTTATAAACTATGTCATCTTGTAACGAGTTGAAAAATTCTAAGTTTCCATGTTCCTTGACAGAATCAGATATTTTGTATCGTTTCACGAGAAAGGACTTAAAATCAGTATCTCGGAGAAAGATCATCCGTCACGGCAAAATCAAAGTCAGCAATACAAATATGGGTTAATCAACTAAGCATGAATAACTTGGAAATTATTCAGGTCGGACTTGGAATATTGAAGTTAACCGTCTTCTTTCGATCCGTAAATATCTGTGGATCGTCAAACGACTTTGATTCAAAGTGTCGATTTCTCAATTTGAAGGTTACACGCTGAATCTCGTTTTTTTGTAATTCAAGTTGATGTTGTAAAGAGTCTATACCGTATAGAAAAGTCATTTCAGACTTTTCGAAGTTCCAAGTGCTTACAGTGATATCGAACTTTTGAAACTCGAACTTATCCACTCAACTTAGAGACTCTGAGTTAGAGTGTTTCAAATCATACCAGGCGAATTCTGACTCTTTTCCAAACAAAACGTAGTTAAGGCCAAATCAGTATTTGCATTTCACCAAATAGCAGAGCCAGATAGCATAGTCCATCAGATAAAAGCTTGAATTATAGACTTATCATTACAAATTGTAATTTACAATAAGACACTTTTAAATCTTATATTTCAAATTTAGGATTTAGCATTTACATAAGTTTGTACTTCAAATGCATGAATATCTTAAAGAAGACTCGTAAATTACCGTTAAATCGTGGCAACATGATGGCACTGTTCAGAAGTGACTGTTTTCAAAAGTAAACCAATAATTTGAAGGGTTTCTAAATTAGAAGAAAAATCAGTTTCCGAATCCAAAAGATTATAAACGTCCTTCGGACTTTTTCCTCCGTTCAAATAATGCAGAGGATATTGCTATTATTAAATAGAGCAGTATTCATTACAAATAAGTCCAAGTTCAATATATAGTCTACACACGTGATATACCATATGGTCCATATTATTTGATATGGACTACATGTTATTCTCCTTGATTGAATGGTTGATATGATGTTTAACTTGTGCTAACTCCACAACAGAGAAGGTCGGGCACGCGTTTCCGATAGTTGTCCGAGTCCGAACCCGTGTCCGAGATTTTTAGACATGCGCATGTCCGAACCCGTGTCCGAGTCCGAAGCAATGTTTTTGCCCATGTCTGAGTCCGTGTTCGAGTCCGTGTCCGAAATTGAAATTTTTTAAAACGTTTATAAACGTATATTTATAGAGGAAGATTAGTGGTTTGGTCAGTTCTATTAGAATTACACACAGTTCAAATGGCCCGACCAGTTCGAATAGCAGGTCGAACAGTTTATATTGCCCGAACAATCTGAACACCGAACAAAGAGAATAATTCCAGACAAATTTAGTAAACCAATTTACTAGACCGATTAACTAGACCAATCAACTAGATCGAGTCAGGGTCAGGGTCAGATCATCAAAGTTGGTCAAGTGACTCAAGTCTAAAGTGTACGTTCAGAACGACTTTAAGTGAACGGCCAAATATTCAATTTGGCGGCCTTTTCAATTTGACTTAACCGGACAGTGTCTGAAAGTGGACGGTCCTGAAATCCTAAAGTGAATACCATAAAGGCCTAAAAGTACAAAAAAGAGTTAGAGTAAGTTATTAGGGTGCAGTTAGGGTTAGGTTCCACGGTCTTGAACCATTCATTAAGATTATTTCGGAACGTCCACTTTTACAGTCCGATTTCTTCTTTGGCCCAGAAGACCATCGGCTTTCGTCCTGGACTATTCGCTTTGCAGTAATCACCCTTTCATGAGTGAACCGGCTCTAGTCTAACGTATCAAAAACATATGTTAGGGATCCTAACTTAGGGTAGATTTCGACGAATTCACGAATAAAGATTTAATTCAAGTATGTCGAAAAGTGCAAACAGCGAACTGTCCAAACAGTTAGAATTTAGCGGACAGAACAACCACCGAACAGTATTTATCGTTCTCGATCGACGAATAGTACGAACATTGATTATTTATCAATTTGAACGAATTTACTCCATAAATTTTAGACACATTCATTTTGTATTATTCATTTACCTCATATGCACGTGTCCGAACCCGTGTCCGAGTCTGAAGTCATGTCTTTGCCCGTATCCGAGTCCGTGCCCGAGTCCGAAGTTTTAAAAAAGTGACCACGGACTCGGATTCGGACACGACTTCGGACATGAGCTCGAAGGCTCCACCCTTCGCTGCCTTATAGACAAGCTTCCGGGTGGCCACACAGCCTTTGTGATACAGGGTGCTTTTAGGTTTTTTCATCCATCTTGCGACTTCATTATAAAGTATTTTGGGGGGAGGTCGCTTGACATGCTTAGGTGCCGGGTAACCTGCAATTAGTTTCCGGGATTTGTCAATAAGGGTGAAATAGTCAGTTCAACTGACTCAGTTCTACGATTTAATCCATAATGTACTCGTATAACTTATACGGTATAAGATATCATGTATCATTTACTTTTAATAAAAAGTCCATTATAATATTTTTTTTTCATTGGCTATTTTCCATAATTTGTCCATTTATTTTGCAAAATTGAACCTAAAATCCATTTTGAAACTTTTAAACCTATTTTATCCGAGGTCGACTTAAATTATATGGAATTTCATTAAGTATGGATCATGGGCCATGGCTAGCATACATAAAGTAAACTTTTAGGTCAACATCCTTCTTTACCACAAATCATAATTTAGAACTTCTAGATAGTTGTTATGACAAAAAACAGGGGTGTGGCATGATATGTCACAAATTCACATTGTCTTGATCGATAATGTCACAGATTCTAGATCTCTCAGTGTTGGAAAACTCTCATTAATTCTCAAAAAAAGTCAACTTTCTCAAAAAAACTCACTTTCTAAAAAAACTCTCAGACTGGCCGTTTTGGATCACTGAGATTGCTGTGAGTGGGTTTTCAAGCAGGTCGAGAATAGGAAATTGTATCATAAAAATGGTATGTTAAATCTTTTTGTTACAAACCGTATTTTGACGAATCCGATATTATTGCTTGTCATACTTTCAGCGGTTGGAACGTTGTTGGCGCTCGTTCTTGGCGATATAGAAATCGTGGTTATCATGTGTCAAATGGGCCATATGAAATAGTCCATATTTTATAATGGATATGGTTTATGATTTATTCGAGGCAGAAAGGACGTTGAGCGTAACTAATTGGCTTGGGCACACGTTACGAAGAGGAAGACGAGTCGGACGAGGGAGGGCTGACTCTATCTGGCGGTTGGTGACATTGAGAAAAAAAGGAGGAAAGAAAGAAATGCAGAATCAAATTTTGAAAAAAGAGAAAATATGAATTATTCATATAATGGGATTCCTTAAATAAAATTAAAAAGAAAAACAAGACTCAACGACTCAACCAGAAAAATACTCAAAAAAGTACTAAGAGAAAAAAATCATCAGAAGGATTAGAAGTTATTGATATTATACTGACAAAATCGAAAAAAGCTTGAAACTTGAATAATTTGAAGAGAAATAGAAGCCAATGAAGAAGTTGTAGTACTGAAGACATTTGAAGACAGTTCGAATAGAACTAACACAAAAATTAAACAGAATAAGGTTTTTATCGTGACCATGACAACCTTCTTACCTCTAAATGTGTATGCGGTCATTTTATTAATTCATATAATACCTTCTTTTTAACGGGTCAATATTAAGCGGATTTAAACCCATCCTAAGAAGATTGTGGTTTGAAACATAACCTTGGAATTCCGTTCATATCTTGTGAAATATACAGTACTTCAATTAAGCAATTTTGAGGAAGGTTGCTCGTTTCTCCGAGAGAGGCTCGACGACTAAAGTTAAACTATATTTTACTTTTTCTTGAATAGTCATTAATTTTGGGTTAACCAGGCTAAGATGTCATATGTGCTATTTCTTATTTCCTTTTAAGTTGGAAACTCCATATAGACTTTATAATTTTGTTGCTTCAGAAGTCCAAGTAAGTGCATACTATGAACACTCAATTCCAGGATTACTGAACAGTGAATACTATGAGTAATAGTCATTATAGGTACAAATATAGTTGGTACAAATATAAAATCACTTTGAGGTTTGATTCTTTGGTCATATAAAAAAAGTTTGAACTCAGTACAGAACTTTTAGCTGAAATGACGTTTTTGGCTTTCAGTTCATTTCCCGAAATGATCGACCTCAATGCTTGACGTTAAGGCCGATAAATTCCAACTCAATACCGATTTAAGGGGTTTCGAACATGAATACATTTCTATAATCGATTATGATGATGAAATTATGTAAACAAGTCATTGTTTGTTGCTCGTAGTCGAACAAATCCGAACTCGCTCGACAAGAAAGTCTGCTTTGAAAGTCTATAGTATATGGTTATTGGCTATTTATTATGGTCTGTATGTTGGGCGATGATATGAACAGTTTTGAGATATTGAAGGTTGAATATAAAGGACGTCATTTCATCATTCCATAATGGAAAGAAGCATAAAATGTATTTCAAATCGATCGGGCGCGACCAAGTTCAGAATATAATATCATATTCGTATGCATAAAGAACTAAAGTCTAGTAAAAACCTTATGCGATACCAAACGCAAATGAACACATTAACGATACCAAAACCAAGGACTCAAATCCTGTTATTAACCATATAAACCGAAAGGCTAAACAGTTAGGCCTTAAACCATAGCCAGATTTCCATTTTATTTATACTACTTTCAAAGTGCTTGTTAAGTTCAGAAATTATGCACTACACTATAAATCTTATGAGTGTAGTAGCTTGAAAATTAGACTGATATGATATTTATTGGTTTCTTTCAACTTGAATTTGAGTTATTGGTACTTTTGGAATCCTGAAGCCTAAAGTGTTTCGAGAAAGAGAAATTATTTTTCCATAAAATATATCCTAAAGGACTCTCACTTAGAGTCTCTAAGTGATACTTTTTTATAGACTAATTTCTTGTAAGATCTTTGTTCTATTTTAACCCATGTATTCGGTAATGAATCACAAATGGGCATATATAGCGCCATATATAAGCTCCATAAATTTGATCAAACTATATGAAAATACAGAGAGATCGATTTCTAGAATGACAGGTTTTCATCCGTTATGGACCTAATACTATGGTCCATAGTCTATGGTCTCTTATTACAACGATTTGCATAGATTTGACTGTGACTGTGATCATGTACACTTAAGTTGACTTACGAGTTAAAGCGTATATGTGGAGTATGAAGTGGCTTAATAGAAAGATCGATATCGGAACAAATGTCGAAATCGACGCGATGAGTCCGAGATACAATTGAGACAGATTTGAAAGATGAGCAAAAACGAGTACCAATCACGTTAAACTCATATAGATATCTTCCTACCTGTATAACGGTCCATGAGTCATCACTTTGACCTGCTTTTTTGTCTGGAGATTTGCTGACCCTGACTTACTGTTTGTGAATTTCGGAAAAATAGTAATGTTTCAGTATTTAAAGAAATTTTAGAATAATTTAAAGTTAATATTGACCGGTTATGCTTGGTTCAGATATTCTGGTCAATTTCGGGTTTTTTACATTGTGGTGTAATGACAATATGTCTGGATAAAAAAGTTTCGGAACCATTTCGACGTTTTCCTCAACATAATTGCCGAACTAGGAGGGTGATCATATAAAGATGTCACTATTTTGTATAACCGTCAGCAAATCAGAGTTTAAGATAAAAGATTCACCTTGATAGGCCTAACATAGTTCAAGATTTTGTGATGGAAGTTTTTGAGTCATACATTTGATCTTTGACCATTTCACCTTTGACATTCTATTCAACTGTAAAAATTGATCCTCAGATAATTCATTATCATTATTTTTGATTCTGGTAAGTTTGTTATAAAATATTTTTGGGGGCGAGGTGATCCGTTTTTTTATTCGGAGACAATCTCAAAACCCTATCTGGACAGAGATAATGATCGCAAATTATTGAGATTTCAGTAAGTAGGTGAACTGAATTTTTGGTATTTTGGGGTTAAGGATATATGAGTCATTTTGAAAGCCGTATATGGCCTCAAACATTGGATATTTCTGAAAAAATGAGAATGATTTATTAGCTCATTTAGAATTAAATTCTGGTCTTGTGGTCGATTACCTTATTTACTACGTAGCTATAAACTGCTAATTTTACATTTTTGGCAAGAAATATAGACACTGTCTATATGTACAGAAAGATTGATGAATCATTTAATGTGACTCATCGAGTAGAGTAAATTATATTATAGGATCCACCGGTTAGTGCATTTGCATATTTCACTACACCGAACACTCATATTTGTTGACATCCACTATATACCACACCGTTCACTACACTGACTATCAAACTGACTACCAAACATGTCAAAATGGTATGAGCCAGATCATCTGACCACGGTTTTGCCTCAGTTATATTCTGACGCGATCGATCATTTTTGTCCGATCCATGTCCGGTTGAAATTCCTTGCTCTTCTGACGATATGAAATAAGAATTCAAGTTCAATATTGAACATTAATAATTTTGTGAATAAATAATTAATCAAACCACTCGGTAGTCTTTAGTATTTGGCTTACTCCTGAAATAACCTCTGGTTAATTTTAAAGAACCAAAGTAGCACGTTTCGTGCTCACACCTACGCACACTCAAGTGAGTAACTACCACGTGAGCATCATTTCACATGACGATAATAATTTTATTATGTTATGAGGTCACACTAGCAGTATTTTGCAAAAAAAATGTGATTAGGTGAGAGATAATTCAGTTTTGAATCTATAAAATTGGAGTTTGAAATTACATTTTCATAGATCGTTTCTCTTCAATCATTGAAAGTCAAGTTTGTTTTAAATGAATAACGGGTTTAACTCTGAGATGATTCAGCATCATATGTTTAAAAAGTTAACATTGGGTTCATATTGATCAAATGTATTTCAAACTCAGTTCATGCAATAGCTTACATATACTAAAATTAATAGAAATTCTATATGCTCTATTGAGAAGGATCTGGTTAACGAGCAATCATTGGTATACAGTGTGCAGCAGTGTTACACTTAAAAATGTACCCAAGATCCGACTCCAGTATCATGGTGGCTTCGAGCAGTGAGGCACCCTCTGGCTGTCAGATTCTGACCATCACAAGTTGAACATTATTTTGAACTGAAATTGACTTTTGATCAGCAAGTATGTGAAGCCAATTATGAAATTTTTCTTTTTTTATTATTTTTTTGATAATATGACCCAGATTGACGAAGTGCTGCTTTATGAATTGAACTGACCTTTTATGGATATTTTCAAGTGACTTGATGAAAAAGTGATCCTTTTCGTAGAAAAACTAAAAGTTATTCTCAGAAAAGTGACATAATTAATGACACTGATTTATTTTTCAGTAGCTTTTAATTATTTACCTACATTGATTGCATTAACATAAAAAGAATCTTTATTCAACTCTCGGTTGACCCCAAGCTAAAACTTCACCCAAAACAAGGGTCATCATAGACTATGGTCCATAGTTTTACAAAATTACAGATATTCGAAAAGGTTAAAAGTTTTAACTTAAAACTATAGGATAGTCCTTTCCCGGATATTTGAGATTAGTTGCGATTTTCAATTAGACATAAGGGTCCATATAATATGGACCATATTTGACTTAAGCAAGGATTACACACAGATGGCTGTACGTTTAATCCTATCACTATTAGTAATAATGTATGACTCATATCATTTGGTACATATAATATGGGTAAAGTCTATTTTTTCAACCTTTTCATTATCGTTTTATTTTTTGTATGCCTGTCAAATGACCCCAATATTGAATTAACTCTGTCATGGGTGACCTTCACTTTGACCATATCATGACCGCATATGAATGATGGTCAATTAATGAGCTTATTTTTGACCCGAGCTTGATGTGTTATTTAAGGAACAGATGGGCTTTGATGGGCACTGATTCACCGGGATGTTTGTCTTCCTGATGTCCGGTTATGATTTTTGCAATCACTTTCGCCGTCGATTATCGGAGAATTTTTACGTTAATTTTTCTTGCTGGACTTACTGGTTTCTCCTTGTTGTTTACTTTTCATACTTGGGATTTGGCGCCTGGATGTTCGTCAAACTAGAACAACCTACAGAACAAGATAAATGCGAATTTGTTAATGAGTTTGGCGCCCTATATGTCAACGCAGGAGAGGAATATGTTTGGTCAAAGTAAGTACCACAGTGTAACCAGAGTAACCACACCTATTCGGTAACCACACCTATTCGATTCAAACGAATCTTTTGCAGTAGTTTTATATCAATTTTAGATATAGCAGAAACATATCAGAACTAGAAAATCTACCAGGTGATGGCAACATCACATTATCTTACGATCACTATAAAGACGAATTTCAAATGACTCACCGGCAAAAAAACCCCGAAAAATATGTTGTATCTTATTTCTTTTGATATAATGAAACATCATTTTAAATTCTATCGTCAGAGAATTACTGGAAGTGGTTAAAACGGGGGCAGTTGATCGTGCAACAATGATAGCAGATGGTTGCACAAATTATTGGTCATTTTTGAATAGTTATTATTTTGCTGGCACAGTAGTAACTACATTAGGATATGGAAATGTGTATCCGGCAACTAATCCTGGAAAGGTAATAACCAACGCACTCAATTGAATGGACCATTCCGAATGGTAGATTTCAGACTTTATTCCGAGAAAGTTTGAATTTCGAAAAAAATTCCTGGTCAAAAATGACCCCTCCAGCCAGAATTTGAGCCCTCTACATATTTCGTTGGCGGAGATATTCGCAAAAATAGTCGAAAAATGGACATGGGACACAAATTTCAAATTCTGGCTGTGGAGCATATTTTTGATGGAATTTTGATCGAAATTCAGACTTTTTACACTTTCTCGGATTGAAGTCTAAACTTGAACAATTTTCGCCCTTTCAATCACCAGAATATTACCACAAATAGCAGCGAAATTTTAACACGAAATTAAGGTATTTTGCATTTGTTACGCGATGATCGGAGTACCCTTATTTTATTACATTATGAAACGAACATCTGATTTTCTATTGGAGAAATTCAAGCAACTGGAAAAATGTGTCAGTCGAGTTTCAATTAAGTTCGCCTCCGCAATTTCTCTTTTGGTCTATGTCGTAGGTGGTTTTATCTCGTGCAGTCTTATACCGGCAGTCGTATTTCATCATATAGAAGGATGGACACTTTTGCAAGCATGGTACTTTACAATGATCACACTTTTAACTATTGGATTTGGTGATTATTGTCCTACTGGTAAGTGACTCTAAAGTTTGGTCCATATCCAATTAATAAGTGTATTTCTGAGCTGAACGGCCCAAGCTGAACCGGTTTAATTGATCTGTAGCTTGATTGTAAACGTGATCTGTGGTCAACCATGGTAACGAATCTTTTTTTACAAAAATAAATTTTCTTTGAGACCAACCAATCCCACAAGCGAACTCCCTAATAAGGCCCCCTATTATAGGGGCCGTATATTATATTGGCTGCTGATTATATATGGCTAAGGATATATTTATAGGCTAAGGAAGACAATTTTCAGATTTTAACTTCTGATTATGTTTGACTGAATGAATGACGAATTCGTTTTGACACTTAACGTTTGCTAAAATCGATTCAACGAACAAGGGTTTTTACGCATCAAAAATAATCAATTCGAATAATAAAAATCGCCCACGATGACTCAGTCCCTACTTAAACCCTCGTAAAATGCAGTGACCTCAATTTTGAAGTTTAGCAATCAGATATCCGGGATCATATCCCGTATGTCACAGGAGCCCAGGATTTCTGGGATACGAATTTTTACAGCTCTTTTGACGTAAGGTCTACAAGAAGTATATTGTGACATTGAGTACATGTATGTACCACATTAAATGTATGTACCTCATACAGATGTATAAAAAGATAAGGTTATTGAGGAGTTTTACCATTAATAAATTATTGTTTTACATTGAACGATTCAGATACAAATATAGCTGAGTCGGAAGGATATTATAGGATCGGGTTAATAGTATGAGGCAGTGTTATATACTACGGTAAAATGAATAGGGGATGTTATCACGATGTTAAAATCAATACGAAAGAACAGTCTCGGAACATGTAGTGAATAATTAAGTATCTCTATTATTGCGCTAACCCCCAGGCCGGTCCACAAAATTGTCCACTGAACCATCTTATAAATTTTATTTTCACAATTAGTCTTGAGTAGTACTGAAACAAAACTTGTTATTTCAGCGGATTACACGAGGTACAAAGCGAAACATCAGGGTAGCGAAGAAGCTATTGAAGATCATGAGCATGATTCAATCAATGAAATATATTTTAGCTTTTACAGAATAGCAGGTAGGTCTTGGCACATTGAACCACTATAAAACACCAATATCCGCAGTCTAAAAACTTTTTTTCAGTTTACATCTGGACACTTCTGGGCCTATCATGGCTTGGTGGTCTGATTTCTTTGATTGTTGACTCTGCTTCAAAAGTGGCCCTTAAAACGCGCCCAGATACAGATTCGATTGAATACAAGCTCGATTGTGGACGATATGTGAACAATGTTCGTGTTGTTCTTGGTCGCAACGGAACACAACCGAACAATACCACGACACAACAGCCAAACAATAGTCGCGAAAATAACATTGTGATGGCGACCCGCAATTTTCCGAGCTATAAAGCCCCACCAGATGTGGTTAACCAATCAGGGCAATTGAAAAAGACTAAAAATACAAATTTTAAAAATCGAGAGGAGAAGAACTGTATTATATGCTCCGAGTCGGAACACCTATGTAAGCAACACAGAATACTATTGGACCCCTGATATCACGTGATAATCCATATTCAAGTTCAAATCGGATTTCCTGTAATAAATCACTTCAATAAACCATTATGTATAAAGAAGTAACCCATTTTTTGAAAGAGATAAGCCGACGATAACGAACCTATTTCCAACAATCTGAAACGGCCTTCATTTTGAACTGTCTCTTTGATAGTCATACTCATATTTGACCGGTCATTTTTGACCAATTTCAATCGGTATCTTTTTATTGTCACCTTAACTGGCATTTCGACGGTCATATTTGGCAGGTAATTTTTGACCTAAAAAGTATAACTAATTAAAATGTCATAATTCTCTGAATGGCGCCCTCTTTATTTTATATTCGTAGTGTCGTTCTACTCTTTCTCGTCTTTGCAGCATATGATACTTCATTCCGTTATACTTTCTACAGCACCATATGGCTTTAAATTAGGCCTTGAATGTATTTCACTATATTAATGCTCTTCCCAGAGCCATCAAAATTTGAGGGCTTATTCAAAATCCTATGGATGATAATTCATGATTTATGTGGAGGTACAATTCAATGGGATTTAGGATAATTAAAATCCGCTCGACTTCCATCCTGAAACTTTAATTCTATAGACTATAGGTCATTTCCTCCGAGGAATCGATTGCGCTTATCAAACTTTTGCAAAATAACAACCATGGAAATTTGATTACTTTTAAATTAAATAAACGGCTAGTTCTCCCCGTCCTCAAAGCTATAATATAAAACAACTTTGGGGCCATGGCCAGGGCCGCCAAAGCCGGTCGCCAGAGCCGGTCGATCTTAGGACTGGGTGGTCCGGTGCGGTCCGCGGATCACATCGCACCAGGGCCAACAAAAACCAAACATTTGGTTCACGGACCAAGTGGTGCGTCGATCCCTGTTTAACATAACATCATCAGTGCGATTCGATAATTTTTTATTAAACATGCTGAATTTTATTTAATTTATTTTCCTCTTCCGTATGGAACGGCTTCTGGA
>SCLD01082747.1:0-14766 GCA_004367895.1 Oikopleura longicauda | reverse complement strand
TTTAGTTGGAAAGATCGTGGAGTAAGAAAGATTTAAGTTGGAAAGTTCGATTTGAAATTGGAAAGATAGGAGTTCGAAAGCTCCAATGTATCAAATAATCGAATGAGAGTGGAAACTTCCCAGGGAAAACGTTTTAAACCTTTACTTTTAAATTGAGTTTTCGAAATATATTGAATATTAATTATTAAAATTCTTACAACTTTAACAGTATCTTTCCAATTTCAGACTTTCCAACTGAAAACTTTCCAACTCCACGATCTTTTCAACTAAACCTTCCAATTAAATGTAAGCCTGAGCACTATAGACGAAAGTTTAGACTATACTGTTCCTTCGGCGCGTTGAAACTCTAGTTCACTGGGTGCAATTTTCACTATAGTGCACACTAAGTGCACTAGTCTATTTCACTCTATGCGTACTATTTAACTCTATCTGCACTATTGAACCCAAGTTCACTCTAGTGCATTCAAAGTGCAATTGAAGTGCTCTTAGGAGCAATAGTGCACTTAGAGTTCGCTTAGGTGCAATAAAGCCCTAAGAGTTCGCTTAGGTGCAATAAAGCACTTAAACCGCGATCAAATTTCAAAGAATATTTTTCAACCAAGATTCTTTATTTAGTCCTATCAACTTTTATATCCTATCAACTGCATTCTAAACGTGGCTTTAATACAGAAAGGAAATTATTGCACTTTATCTTATGTTTCAACTAGAAATCAAGTCCAATGTACAACTCATCACGCATCACTGATGATTACTCTCACGTGTAACCCTCCTTTAGACTTTATACCTATCATACATGGTCATTCACACAATCACAAAAATTTGTATTGCACCAGAAAATCGCCGCCAATTTTTAGGGGAGCTTGTTGATATTATCAACTTGATAATCTAAAGTGACCGATAATCACGATAAAAATGATTACAATAACGGTATCTTAAAACTTAATTTTCGGTCATTAAAAAATGCCATCTATACATTTAAGTCTTCAATATTAAGTCACCAACGTTATGATCTCAGACAATTGTGTTTTTATTAATTCTCAAGTTAATACTGTAGTCTACCTTTACTTCTCTTCTTCTAATCCAGTAATTAACACTTTTCAGAGTTCATTCTTATTTAATAAAGTTGGCTGTGCCTTTCCGATGGCCTTCGTCTCCTTACTGGCTCTTACGGAATTCTGGCCCTTTGATCATCGGGAAAACGCACATCACTTTACGATCTTATCTTTGTTCATTAAGCAACTAAGTCTTTACTATTAAGATGAACGAAAACAGCATCTGGAAGAACACAAATACCGAAAAACCGATCATTCTCAGCAGCAGTATGCAGAACTTTTACCATTTAATGAAGACTTTCATATTGAGAAAAATCAATCAGCGAACATCGGCGGACACATTACTACAGAGAACATTGGACAACCATATAGCGCCCCGCAAAGTGTAACGGACCATACTAATCTCGAAGAAATGACAGATTATGATTTGTACAGAAAGCGATCAAATAGCGACTCGATATTTTTTGTCAATCAAAAGAAAAATTCAAAAAATCAAAATGCATATGAATCATTTATGGATCAGTTATATTATAATTAATCTAATAAATCACACACTTAATTTGATCATTGGTTAGCTTTTTACTACACGAATACCAGCATTTCTCACTCAGTTATCATTTCAAATTACTTCCGAAGTGATAAGCTTCAATTTGATATGGGTATTGTTCGGTTATTAATGAGTTTTCGTGAAAAAAAACAACTAAGGTCCGTCAATAGATCAAATATGACACATTTCCCTTATTTTTCCTTTTCGAGCCGTCATATTTGATCTATTGACGGAGCTTAGAAGTTAGTTTTTACTATATCTATAACAGATCACGTGACTTAATTATTGATCAGGAAGTGACGAGGCTTCATTTGATATGTATATGAGGTGTTAAAATTCAATATATTGCAGTTTTACGATTATTTCGTAACTTTTTATGATGACGTCATTGGGACCGGAAATGGTCAAAATCGGATACAGTGACCCAAACTTGGTCAGAAAACACCTAAACGGCCTCTAACGATGAAATTTCATTATAGTCTGGGTATCCTGAACATCTAATATTCATGTGATATCGTCGGATTATAATACTGTTACATTACCATGGATGTACGAGTTTATCATCTCAGTAGACTGGATTGGCATTAAAACGGTCCAGAAAAGAAGACATCGCAAAGTGTATCTTCTTTGTATGGTCCACTCTGAGGAATCCTGTGGGGAGTTACTTTATCAATGCAATAAAGTATTAAACACCATTAAGCTGTCTGGTTTTTTGACACTGCAGTGTCAGCATTTCTTAGAGAGCTCTTATCGGTTCTATTCAATCATTCCTAACTCTTGTTCAAGGTCGAATGGGCACTATTTAAGTTAAACACCGAAAATTCGATCTATCATCATGTTAGTTCTATTTTACTTTTCTATGATTTATAGTATCGTAAGTTCAAATCTTCAGTTCACTTATGAACTACTTCTATGAGATATTATACCATCGACATTGAATGGTCCATAAGATATTTTTCGTATCATACAGTCCTTTTATATGGTATATGTGACATATGTCATATGGTGATCAATTGAAATAACCTATTGTTAACGTTGATCTCAAATGGTAACCGGAATTTTAAGTGCTGTGAAAATACCGAAGATGAAAAACGAACAGTACAGACACTCTGGGATTCATTTGGCGGACCTGAATCCTGGCCTGGCGAGGAACCAAAACGGCAAAAATGTTCAGGGCTAAAGAGTGTTGGTTTAGATATTGTTGCTCGCTATTTCTATAGGCTATTTAATTGCATAGCAACCAATGGTACACTGGCATGCTTTACGCTATATAAAATAGCCTATATTAAGCTCAACAAATGGCGCTGATGGATAATCTGATCAAACTTTCCAATCCTTCTATCAAGTAAAATAAACTGACTCGTAAATAACGAATCTGATTTGACATCAAAAAAGGAGGTTTTGTGCGTGAAATTCATGAAGCAACCTCTAGATGTCTCTAATTCATCAAGAGGTTGAGAGTGATAAAGATGAAAATGATGATGAAACGTTGCCTCAAGGCATTGATGTAAGAACCTAGGCCAAAGTGGTCCTTAGTTGGTCCTGACTCGGGGGTCCTGAGTAATATATCAGGATTATCATATGGTCCGACAAAAACAGGATTCGGTTATCAATATTTTTACATTATCAAATCTAAAACAGTTTTGAACCTTTCCATGGATAATATGTCAAGTTGCTGATTTTCTTCATGCTATTTTTTTAGAATTTAAAAAAAAGAAAAAAAACAACTCAAAAAGAATTTAGGTCATTCTGATTCCATTTGTTTACCATTTGACCACCACCAAAACGTCGAGCTTTATTTTTTGCTCAAATTGAGAATTTCCAAAGAATATATAATTTACCTGAAAATAGTTTTAAAGCAGTGATTGAAAGTAATAGAAGTGAGGAAAGAAGTCTGTGGGCAGTTAAAACACGGTAATTTTGTAATGTAGGCGATTGTTTTCTTCTGAAAAGTAGAAAAATGGTGACAGTTAAATAACAGGTAAAATATGGTGTGAATGAAAGCCTAATAAGTGAAAAAATGGCAAAACTGCCCCCAGACTTTTGTGAGATATCATCAGCTAAACAATACGGGACACTGATGTCGTTGACATAGGGTTTTGATAATCAAATGAGGGTGACAACATTCAATAATTTGAATAGCTTCCAAAAGTTGTCATCGACAATGATCACCCCAAACAATGCGCGAAATGTGTCCTGAGACTCTTAGGTACTCTTTTTTGTATTCTGCAGCTTCCAGTCTTTTTCATTACACTAATAGTCGTAATAAAAACCTAAAATATAGTTAGGTTGAATTCTCGAAAGACAAAAAATAATCACGATTAGAAGCATCAGGATCGGATCTTCTTTTGAGTCATTTTCGGATCGACGTTTTTTTCGATCAAAAGTTGATTCAGTCTGTAATTTTTATTTTGTTACTACGGCACCTTTTGCGGGTTGATTTTCATAGATGAAAGAAAGTTAAATAACACTTTCAGATACATCACTTGCGAAACCTTCAAGGAAGACCTATTTGGGAAATCATCCCATAGATACCATAGGTAGATTTTTGAAATGAATAGACCTTGAATAAGAAATGATGTCGCCAGCCAAGATGACATTCCAAAGAACGACCCTTGGTGACCTCTTGTGTCGTGTTCAAATCCAAAATCTTCAAATCTGGCTCACATCAGTTTCAGATATTTACAAGATTACATCCAGACTAATTTTAAAACAGATAGAATTCACAGTTTTCCGCATTATCATAAGCGCATAATATTCTGTTGAATTCCAAAACGAACCATCAAAAAAGCATATTGAACGCAGTAAAAAAATCCCGTAAAAAACGCAAGTAAAAAAACGTCGGACGACATCAACGTCTCAAAAATCAGCCCGTTCCTTTTTAATGATGTCTTCACAGCAGAGTCGTCTGGCATATACAAGCAATTGACCTTAAAATAAGTAAGTGACTGCGACAGTTATGGTATTTCATCGATTGAAATATTTCATAAATATGTTCAAAGAAATGCACCATCCATGATCAGAAAAGATGAGACCAGATTTATCCATATCCAAAATCTAAATCGAAATAAGTCTCAATCTAGAGATCGGATCGGATCGTAAAATTGGATTTTCATCGGAAAGAATTTTTTTGTGTACTTGACTTGATGTTTTAGAACCACCTTTTTCACCAAAAATTATTATCTTTTATCAACCCTATTAACTCTCAACCCTTATTGACAAATTTTCTTGTCAATAAGGGTTAAAGTGGATAAAAATCGTGATCATTCCGTACCGCACATTGCAAATCAATGGAATGAAAAGTGCACCACAAAAAGGGGATTTGAAATTCAACTTTTTCTCGGCATAAAGTCTGAGGCTCAGACTCTGAGCCCTCAAATCAAAAATTACGTACATGTATGTTTTTTAATTTGAAGAGTGCATCATGCATTGCATGTCCTGCAAGAGTTATGTGTTTAAACTTATTGTGTACTAACCCTAACCCTAAAACTTATGTGTTGAAAGCCATATTAAAATGGTTAATCAAAAATTTATCATTAACAATATATGGATTGATATATCAATAGATTAATGACGTAAAGTTTTGATTTTATGGCCAATAGGTCAGATTATAAAAATAAGCAGGATTATCCTACGATAAACAATCAGAGTATGCAAAAGTATGTGATATATCATTTAACTACCTTAATTGAAGTTCAATGAACTGCCACTGTACCAGGTATGTATCAGTGTGTTATATTATATTCATGAAAAAATTTTCTAACCAAAGAGTCGAATCAAAATTAAACTATAAAAAATACTTAAAAGCAGGGTTCACCAAAAACCGAACCGAAGTTGTTCGCTGTTCGGACGATTCGGTGCAAACACCAAAGAGCAAAAATAACTAAAATTTAACAGTCCGAAGACCAAAAATCTTTAAAAGTTCCGAACAGATCGATCAGTCCGATCAACTACTGTTCGGTTTTTGGTGGACACTGCTTAAAAGAAAGCGACAATGTTATAATTTTGATTGAAAGAGTTACACTTATTTTGTTTGTGTCGCACTTCGACTTTTAACTGCGTGTGGCCTAAAAAATTCACCATATTTTACCTTTCATCAGTAGCAAATAAAATTTTAACTCTTCGTGAAATAAACTCCATGAACTATTCCAACACCAGTTTTACCTATTACTTGACCTGGCCGACCAAAAAGGAGATTTTGTAAGGTTAGTGTGGTTTGGGGTTTCGTTGTGGGATTATTTTTTTATAATTGCCTGTAAAAATAATTATTTCAGATTCAGGTATGATTTTATTATTGACGGTGTTAGGCCTATTGACGTAAAATGTTTGGTAAACAAACATGCAAACATGAAATAAATCCAAAATTTCGAGGATTTTTTATAATCACGTCAATGATTCAAAATCTAATCTAGTTTCTAATTGAAGTCTAATAATAACCTGAATTGAAAAAAACTTATTATTTTTACGCCGATTTAAAACAAGGTCGAGTGACGTATAAACTGTCATATTTTATGGTCAGGTGATCAAAATCACGTGAGCAGATAGATCGGTCAACTGACGTCTCCCTGATGCATAGAATTCGAAAATGGAACATCACGGAAGGCATTTGGTTGACGCGATGATCTTGAGAAAATTCTAAAGATATGCTACGAAAGTCGAATTTTACTACGATAAGCTACATACTGGTCTACGGTACGGGGTTCTACATTCAAATTCTTCGGTAGGGTACATAAAAACTGGTTGGGCTGTTATAATTTGAATTTAATAATAAGTGCTTGCATCCATTTTCTCGTCACGTGATGTGTCATCTTGTGCATTAAAAATCATTTTCGAATCTTCAAAAATTTTGATTGGCGTCTTCAGCACTAAAATATAACTTCTAAAATCTTATTCAAGCAAAAGGTGTTAAAAATAAAAGTGCAACACTCTTATTAATTCAGTTGTATGTAAAACACTCTTATTTGTAATCCTCCTGTAGAAACCATAGCGATTCTCAATATCTTTTGGAACGCTTCGAGTGGATTTCGTCATTTTTTGGCAATGAAAGTTTTTTGATGGGGAAAATTCCAAAGGTCTCGTCATTTTTCATAAATCAAAGTTCGTTTTAGATGAACGAATTTTGATTACGTTATTTCTAGTTATTTAGATATTTGTTTTAAGGCTCAGATTGAGATCTGGTATCATCAAAACAATGGTTCATTCCAGGACTCTCATTTTGGGACTATCTTCAAGCGTGTTTGACCGAGGGTTACGAATTCACCACATTATTTGACAGATGAGGAGGATCGGTATTCACTAGGGCCATGAGGGGGTGCATTGCTCGATGACACTTTGTACTCAATTACACGTGAGATTAGGGCGATAAAATGTTTAGGGAACATCAACTGCAGCGACTGGCATGAACAAAAATATTCACTATGATTAATTTATGACCATGTACTCAGAGTTGTTGTCGGGGCAGACACCGGCATAAATGAAATATAAGAAGCCGGAAAGCTATTGGAGCTGGGAATCCATTTAAAAACCGGGAACGGGTGGTAACCGGGAAAGATAAATTTTGAAAATCAGCGGGAAAGCTGACGTGTCTGAAATGCGAGTTTTTTTGTTCATAATTGTAGTATTAAAAAAAGTATCAGTTTCCCACTGTCTGGCGGTCACGTTTAGAAGAACGGAGTGAGTGTTGGTATCATATAGTATGATTCATAGTGCAAGGTGGTATAATAGGTTATAGTCCCGTCGATACCATTGTCATGTAATTATATTACACCATTGTTACACATAATCATTATCCAATAAAATAGCAGCAGTAATCCTTGGATGATCCAATCAGGCGTCGACTTAGAATTGTCTTTCAACGTGATAGTCTGTCTAACCCCGATATGATCCTAAAAAGACCCTAAGCCCATTATGCAGATTTTAATAACTTGGGTGTGCCTCAAACTTTTGATATCTCAGCTGGTTTCGGATTAGAAATTCTAAATTCAAGCTCTCCGGAAATGAACCGATGTTAACCTACAGGGTGGGATTGCTCACCATAGTGTAAAATTTACGATTAGTTTGATTGACCTATGGACCATAGGCTATGGACCATAGCCTATGGTTCGTGGGATCACGTGCCCAAAACGATTTCTTGCAAGTGGAACAAAAATTGGGAAGTGATTTTGAAATATTTAATTGTTTTATTTCCGTAAAAGGTCGCAAATACAAACACTGTTATGCGATAACTTAAGTCACTGTACCTTGGTAACCGCATTAGTTATGCTAAAGGTGTGAACACGACTTCTAAGTTTCAATTCTAGAACTTTCGAATTCGATTTGGATCGCTACGGATTTCGACCTTTACCAACACGTCGAAATAGATTTAAATTATGTTTTCACTTTTTAAAAGTTATTTTACCATCTCATTTTTAAAATGCCAAATTAAACAATTGCGATGGTGTCCAGCTAGCAAATACCAGGTAATTGTTTCCGAAATATCGTAAAACTGCAGTGGTTGTAACAGGAGTACGGTAGATGTATCTGCCAATGTCCCCCTCGACCTTCAAAAACCTCGATGGGAGTATTTTTCCTCATTAAATCAGGTGAACAATATATTTCTAGAATCATTGATGCATTTCAGACTGGACCATATTAAACAGTACAATATTTCACAGTTACAAATATAATGGGGTTACCCCATTGGGGTAGCACATTAGAGTGAAACAACCGGTCTATAACTTGCACACCTAAGAGTGGAACACCCCGTTTAAAACATGCATTAATGTGTTGCCATCTTGGACAAGTTTAACTAAAACTCGCGATCATATTGGCTACAAATATTTTGTATCACAATGATTAAACGGTGTGGAAAATCTGATGAGTTCATTCTTCAAAATTACTCTAGAGCAAGATTAAAAAAATTGCGAAGTGACTGTGAAGTGGATAAATGGTACTCGGCGATTTATTGCAAAACTAGTGTAATCCCATTTTTTTAAAGAAAAAAATATTAATTGACGAAAGCACGTTGGTACAAATTTAACAGTCGCGATACGGTTGGGCTTTCACAACCCAAGATCACTAATGCTTTATCGACCACAAACTGGTCCGTTAGTGAATTTATCCCTCACAAATCAAATACCGCATCCTATGGTGGTATAAGTTCTCACCGGAAATAAAATTTTGATCTTGCCGTACTCCGGAAATCACAACGAAAGCTTGCGAGAAATCGGATCGATTCAAGAAACACTTATTTGACAGTCATCCAGACTAAACAATTTAGTATATCGCGTTGCGGACCATATTTTGCTAAAATTAAATTGTAACCAAATTCAAAACATTTCTGAATTTCTAATTCGTGTCAAATTGTGACAGACCTCAATTTAGAATCGATTTCAAAATTTTGATTAATATTGAATTATGCGCGGACTGAAAAGCCTACATAAGCGTCAACCCACGCATGCTTCTTAAAATTAAGTACCTTAACTCCCATAGGAACGCGAAGTCTTTTGAAATTTTAGTTTTTCGCTGATATATCTCAAACGATTAATGTGACTGATTTTTTGATAATAGAAAATTAAAGTAGAGGTTCGAATCTTGACTCAGAAATATTTTTCTTTCGTTGATTGGCGTTGGCGTTATCATCAAAAACAAAATTACTAAATCGGCCACTAAATGGACGATTTACCTATGAGGGTTAAGCCTCTTCCATACAATTTAAGAAATTTCCTAATGCTGTCATGCACTGGATATCTGACTGTTTAACTCCAGTTCGACCAATAAGAATCGTTTATTTTAGAGCTCTTACTATAACACGTTGCAGCCCCTCTAACATTGAAGTCTGTACCAATAAGGGTTTCTCTTTTGTCTCCTGGTCAAACAATCTAATTGAGCAAAAATCTTACCAAAAATGAAATTAATCAGGATTGAAATTATTAGATTCTTCAAGACCACTGTAACCAAAATGTGCACCTTTTCTGAGTTAAAAATATTTATTTGCAATTCTTCTAGTAAAAAATCATAGTCAATCTTTCGAATATTCTCTGCATTTGGTCAAAAACATCCCCAAACATACATGGGTGTCAAAAAATAAGCCCTACTAGTAAAGTCTGAAATAAAGAAATTCGACATTTCACGTCCTTAGTAACTCGGAGATCACGAAAAATTGTCAAAAATGTAATTTCGCAAAATTTTCAGCATTTTCATAATCTGAAATTTCGAAAAAAAATAATATGCAACCTCGATAAAAATGACGTTTCCGATAAGAAAAAAATATAAAACTCACCGAAATCCTAGTCAAACTGGAATTTTGGACTAAGAACGAATCAAAATTTCTTCAAAATTATTCTCGATTTTCGTAACATATCTCTAGATTGATTTTCTCTGACAGTTTATTGTTTTTGAGTTTGTACATACGGATAGTATCAAAGGGCTATATATTTCGACCGTTGTTTAACCGGTGTAAAAATAATAAATTGCCATTTTTTCCCATTTTCGAACGAGGAAAAATTGTGCGTGTTGATGAGGCGCCCACGAGCTGATGATGATACAAGCCAAAGATGCAACCCGCATCAGTTTCGGAGGACCAAGGACAGATCGCATCGTTCAGAGCACCAACCGAGCACGATCAATGTTACTCTCCCAGCGCGGAGGATACCAAATGATGACTCATCATCGATGAAACTATTACATGATCTCATAGGAATGTTTCAACCAACCTCAAGTATATTGTCTTTATAATTTCCAAGCTGCGTAACTTATTTATTTTCATGACTCCAATTCAAAGGTATCATGAATCAGAATTCAAAATGGAAATTGTGCATCGATTAAGAATAAATGATATCCTTTCTAGATAAATACACTGTTTTAGTCAGCTTGTCACAGCAAGCTGATTGCAGACACTGAAGGTACATAATTCCTAGATTTTCATGTTTTCACAATCAGCTGGTTGCAAGAACTAGTACCCAAATAAGATTGTTTTGACAACCGAAACAAAACCTTCACTCAATACCAAATGCTTGATATAAAATGGCTAATATGCAAATTTAAGGTCAACAGTGTTGACTCAACACACATGTCAGGTCAACCACTGAATCGGCCTCAGATCAAACTTCAGAATGATCAGATAGTTCATTCACCGGGATGGTTTGGCATTAGTAAAAACACAGAGAGCTGATTTAACTACATGAATTTGATTAAACCCTAATGTAGTACCGGACATTGTTTTTGTCTGGATACACTTATATCGTGGTTAGTTTAAATTCAAATCAAGCTGTCAAATGGTCACTCTCTCTTCAGGTGCATGAACGTGTGAATTGTCGGGTGATACAGTGGTGGATGAAACTTTGGCCGGTTTCTCTTATGCCTTAAATTGATAAAACCGGCCAAAGTTTGAGCGGGCAGATGGGGCGGGGCTTTTCGATTTTTTTTCCGAAAATTTTGGTTTTTTTTAAATTTCGAGAAGCTTTTTTTCTAGTGTTTCTATCTGATCTGCGTTTCTGATTCGCGCTAATGTTGGATGGCGTTCATTTTATGTGTGAGGTACACATTACTCGCTGACACCCGCTGATCGATTTTGATGAAACTTTGAGGTTTTGATGAAACTTTGAGGGTGTAGGGAGATCGATCTCAGCTACCGACTGGTCCTGTTGCAAGCTTCCGGACTGAAGCCCAAACCGGAAGTTGACCGGAAATGGGCCTTTGCACCCATGTTACCAATATAATTTCGACTGTCGAAATTCGACACCAAATTTCACCCTGGGATTAATGAAACGATTATTGGATCACATAAAATTACTAATTTTCCGAATCTTCAGTTCGTGTTTTTGCCTAAAAATAGTACCGTCATCACCCAGCTTCTAGATTGCTCGATATTCGCGGCTCTCAAGGTTAAATATTCCAGCCTGTTACTGAAAAATACGTGGATTTTTTGAAATAAATATTTAACATAAATCCCAGACAAAACAAAAATTTTCTGAAAAATTGGAAAAACGGCCAAAGTTTGAGGGGTCAAAGTTTCATCCGCCACTGTATAAGATATTTTTTTCAAAATGCGCAAAAATTAATTCACGAAAGAATATCAAAGAAAGAACTTAATTGCTTGAAACTGCTTGTTTTGGGCCAGAATTGAGTTTGGGCTTTTTCGTACAGTACCTACGAATCAATAGTGCTCAAATAATATTTGTGAGTCTTGTTTGGGCTTCATTTGGCTCAGAAACCTACTCAGATTCTGGTTTGCCCCTTGTTTGGGTAAAACTTACGAATTAATGATCTGATGGTAAGGTGTCAGTAGAACTAACCGGCTGGCTAATTCTCAATTTGCGTTTCGTCATTCTATACTTTGTGATGCAATTATTTTGAACCAGATAAAGAACTTCAGATGGAGGATTTGCACATCCCAATACTGCGCATTTCAAACAAACTGAGACATTTTTAAGAAAGGATTCAAGTGGAGTCGATTATGGTACATAGCTACGATTTCATGAGATTTTCGATAATCAGAATGCAGTAAAATTCACCATCACATTTACCACTAGTACCATCGGAAGGTCATTGTTGTCGGAATTTTACATCTATTTCAAGTGAATCCTGGTCTGATGTTTTTTCGGTAACTGAGGGTTGTCGTTTGTGAACCAATTATGCCGCGTTGATCAGAAGTTTTGATAGCCAAATGCAAGTAGCGACCTTTAAACATAAAGTTTAAAAAGTGATAACAATTCTATTATTGCTATTATATTTTGTTATCTTGATTTAATTGAGAGTAAGAACCGGTAACAACCATGCCATGTCAGTTGGGGACTGACTCAATCGTTGTTTACTTGTTTAAAGCTCTTTAAAGCCATTTTCTAAAGCTAGATCAGTAACGTGCAGATCTCATCTAGCCAACTAGCACAAGTCCCTCTTATTCTAGGCCCCTTTGTCAAAATCTGGTTTAGATTTATTTTTTAGAAAACAATTTTTTTGATGTCCAGGATAATTTCTAACCCACAAAAACATTTATAAGATTGTAACAAATCACTGAAAATATCACACGACCATTCTTTGATGATTAATTCGCTTCATATGAAAGTGACGCACACCGTAAAAAAGTTCTCAAAGCCTTTGGACTCCGGAAGTTTGGAGGAGACATTGTTCACGTGACTGTATATCGGATTTGTATCGGATATTTGACGATCGAAATTTAAACTATGTTTTTGCATGTCCTAGTAATGCATCTTCGGCCCGAATGCTTCGGGGTACTTCCAAATCGAAGTTCCAATGGAACAGGGATTTCTTATTTGTCCGATGAAGAATTTGAGATGCTAATTGTGATCTGGGCCGTTTGAATGTTTCGACGATCCAAAAACAGAAATCCGGCCCCGGATTTTTTTGACTCAAAAGCTTATTTTTTAAGACTTAATGGTCAAAACTGATTTTTAAGAACATACGATTATTTAGTTACATCACAATGACATCGGATTCCGTTGCGAAATTCATTTTTTACCTCTTGGAAACCAACGGGTTTCTCAAAATTGAATTCTAAGTTCCCAAAATTCTGCAAATTATCAGTTCAGCAGTTGCGTTCAGGAACTAATTTATTAACTAAATATGACTCAATTTTCTCGATTAACTTCTATCCGTGAATTGTGGAAAACCCCATATTAACATAAGAATTTGTATTTGTCGGATTTGAGGTCTTGTGACAAGATATGAAAAAATAAAATAAGAAAGATCAAATAAGTTTAAAAATAAAACTGATTTGCGCCAAACAGAATTGATTAGACACCATACATTCACATTGTATTATGAGTCAACAGAAAGTAACCAATGGTGATATTGACGGTCAATATTTTACCACCTTGGAAAAAGTCCTTGTTAAAGTAAATCCCCTGAGTTATTAATCAAAAAATTCAAAAAACCACAATTTCAATTTTGAGAACGACATGGATAACTCATGGAGCTTGTTAAATGGAAACAAAATCCAGACGAGCTTGGGTGAAGTCATACACTTTACGTAATAGATGGCTCAAACTATCACCCACACGCGACTTTACGGTCCAAAATCGAATTTCACCAAGATTAAAACGTGATTTTCACCAATTAAGATAGAACGTATAAAATCAATATCTTTCAATTTGAAACGTAAAGAATGATAGGCTACAAAAATGACTGTTGTCGAAATTCAAAATGACCGTTGTCGAAAACCAAAATGAGCGTTTGAATTGACCGTTGTGCAATGATGGCCGTTATTTTTACTAAAATGACCGTTATTTCTCGTAGTGTTAACAACGGTCATTTTGAACTAATCAAAGTAAACGTCATAATTAAAACAATCACAGCCAAAATGACCCTTTATTTGGACCAAAATGACCGTTATACAACTCAAATGATCGTTTCCGTTAAAAATGACCTTTATACAACTCAAATGATCGTTTCCGGTAAAAATGACCGTTATGTATCACCAAACGTGTATCACCAATGTATCACCGGTGTGATATCCTCGAATTTTCCGTTATTCCTACTAAAATGACCGTTCTTTCATTAAGATAAATTAACGGTCATTTGAAATGACTCATTTCGGTCCGAAAATGAACTAATATGACCGTTATCGAGCAAAATTGACCGCAGTGGATGAACCCAACCCTTATTGGGAACTGACCCTACACCTAATAAGAAATTGACCCTGAATTACCGATTGATCCTGGACCTCATTTGGAACTCACCCTTACCCTAATTTGGAACTCACCCTTACCCTTTTTGTAGACTGACCCCAAAGGCAATCCTTACCATAATTTTGAACTGACCCGAAACCTTATTACACTCTAACTCCAAATGCAAACCTAACCCTAATTTGGAATTGACCCCAATTGTACTCTAACTCCAAATGCACCTTAAGCATAAATGTCTCCCAGCCCTAAGTTGAAACTGATGCAAACTCAAAACACACCCTTACGGTAAGGGCATTACCCTCATTGCACTGACACTATTCATGAGTGCACAAACCCTCACCCTTATGGCCGATAATTATAAAAGTAACGGTCATTTCACAACCAAAGTGATGATAGAATAATTCGTTGAAAATGGTCATTTCAGTGGTTTTTGTTTTCAAATAACGATCATTTTGGTCATGGTCATTTCGATTAAAATAACGGACATTTTAATCAACACCGTCCGCGATAACGGTAAAAGAGCAAAAAATCACTCAAATCAGAC
>SCLD01082638.1:0-14770 GCA_004367895.1 Oikopleura longicauda | reverse complement strand
TTTCGTGATGCTCGACGTGCTATTGATCCTAATCTTGCTGATGAAGATTATCAAACTGGGTGGATCAATAATGCTATTTCTCGGGGATTATCCAACTCAATAAGTGTCACGCTGAAATCTCTCGCTGGCGAGTACGGTCGACTTTTCTAATTTCTCTCTGTACTGTACTTCTTTGAACGTAATCAGGATCCTACATAACTGCTCTATAGATTGATCTAGGATTCTGATTTGAATGACTTTGAATGACCTTGAATGACCTTGAATGACTTTTCTGAAAGGATTTACCAGTTAAATAAACTGATGAAAAAAATCTCAATATTGTCTTTTATTTAATTTCTAAAATTTGCCCGCTGGGGGCGCTTAATGGCAGTTATTCGGAGGACTATGTCTTCCATGAAGTTCAACTATAGATGTGGCAGCAGAGAGCATTTTTGGAGGACTTTTCGGAGGACTTTCTCTCTCCTCGCTCTTTTTAAGGATCTATAGTTTTTGCACTGGCGCTCTCGGGGCAACCTATACAAGGAGGCTTCAGACGGTCAGCGCGGTGACATTTTTGTCAAAATCTCATTTTTGACCCCTATGTTACCTAAAAATGACCGCCCATTTCTCGGCGTTATCTTTTTAGTTTTTTAATTTTAGCTTAGAATTCTTAAACTTTTGAACTAAAATGGTTTTTCTACCATATTTTCTGAAGACTATATCCGAAATTGACCATTTTCGCATCATTCAATAGCATTTTCTTTTCTCTATTCAGTGGAACGTAGTGAGGCTGATTACGATGTTATCAGTCCCCGAATATTATTTTCGAAAAATTACATATATGTTTTTTGTTGTCTGACTCAAGTACTTAAGTTTCTTGTGGTCCATTAACCACATTCTAAATATTATTTTCGAAAAATTACATATAATATAGTACTTAATCGTCTATGATGACTTGTATCACCTCGTCGACTTTTCCTATATATTTTGGATCGGCTGATATTTGATAAACTAGATTTATGTCAAATTCTGGTTCCTTATTCAATGTTAACGGACATATTTTTGTTCTTTCTTGATCTATATTGGATACTAACTGTTCCCATTGTTTATGGGTACAGTTTATATCCTGGTCATACCCGTCAAATATTCGAAATATTTCTGTCCTAGGATACACTTTATCTATGAGATCAAAAGATATCATTCTAGGTTTAGGTGTGCGAGCTTCTTGATTCGAATCTCGGACCACTTGGACCTGTCTTTCCGGAAATTTAATTTTTAATATTCTATAGATATATCTCGGTTCGTTCTTATCGAAGCCTTCTTTTAATGTTAGGGTGTCCCCAATTCGTAGTTTCACTATATTTGGGTTATTCACATAAGGTGAATTAAGTGAGGGGTCAGTGTATGGTATGTACTGCATTTCCTTCTTTTGGAATCGCTCAGCGTTTTTCCTATCCTCGTATAATCTACGAGCCTCTCTTTTTCGTTTTATTTCTTCAATAAGCTTGGATATATCTATATTTAACTGCTTTCCATCACGCCAACCCCTGCCGGTAAACATTTCAGCTGGTGTCCATCCGAGTTGACCTATAGTGTTATTCGATTTCGCTGCCGCTAGGTGACAGCACGTGTTTAGACTAAATGGACTGGATTCTGTTAATTGCACCAAATATTGGGAAAATATTTTGATACGAGAATCCAGTTCGGGAACTATATTTTTACTATTTGTAGTGCTACTATGTAGATTAAGTTCTATATTGAGCGTTTTTAACGCAATTTTGAGTGCACCACTTGTGTGCCACGGTGCTTGATCACACCTTACAGTCATTGTTGCCGCATCTCGATTATGCGGACACATGACCACTTTTGCATGAATCAGCAGTTGTAGGAATAGTTCTGCTGTCATTGCCTTTTCATACACTATAGTCATTAGGAAGCCGGAAATTGCTTCCATAGCAATAAAAAATTTTATGTTTTTTCCTTGAAATGTCCTTGTAACCTCATCGACTAGAATAGTTTCATACAGTCGATTCGGGACTGGAGCTGGTTTTTGGTTCATTTTACGGAACTGACCTGCTCCTCTGTGAAGCACACACCTTGCACACTGATCTGAGAACCATTTCGTGCGTTCTTTAAGACCTTCAAACGCGAAATGTCTTTGTACTAGTCTATAGAGCTGATTATGGGGAACATGCCCCAAGGTGTTATGGGCTGCTCCTATTGCTATATCAGACATTTTCTTGGGAAGGGGTATCACTCGGTAAGACACCCCATCGATTATTTTTTCAATAGTGATTACATTATTTTCGATTTTTGCCTGTTTATTTTCAAGAAGCGTCTGTAGTTTCTGCTGTGACTTTGGAAAACTGACTCTTCCATTTTCAAGCTCTCTACGCAAGATTTTTAGATCTTTGTCATCATTTTGAAAACCTTTTATAAGTTTGTCATTTTCGAGAAGCTCTCGAAGTCTATAGTGCGTTCGAAATGGTTGTGCATGATTTATAGTCCATTCTGGGGTCGAATTGACCTGGTGAACAATTCTATATTGGTAATCTGGTTTAATACTAAATATAGACTTGTCTACGGGTAATCCTAAATGGTCAAAATCATCATATTCAAATATGTTCAATAGTCCGTATTTCACATTTTCAGTTATTACACTGATCACGTGATTTCCGGTTGGTGCATCTACCTCTGCAGATGCGCATATGGTACATTTGGGTGCACCTTCACAAGTTTCTGTATTCACAAATAAGCCTAAGCGTGACATGTCATCAGCGAATTTAATTTTTGAATTAGTGTTTTTCGCATGGATCACATGTACGTCTACTGCACTTACTATATTAAACACTGCATTATTTAATTGAGGATCGTCGGACGGTTTTTCTGACATTCTATATTTTGCAAATATTTTTACTACCGCCCGGCTATCCGTTACTATAGTTATGGGTGTCTTACTTTGTCGTAAAAGCTCTGATAACGCCGTTATCATAGCTTTTAGACCTAGTAATTCCATATGGCAACTTGATAACGGTATTTTCCGTTCTTTATCGCGTCGTGTACGACCGAAAAATCGGATTACTCGTGGTCCTATAGGTCCAATTTGATATAGGAAGCCCCCAGTGGCAGTTTTCGAAGTGTCAACTGCAAGCACTGAGGGTAACGATGGATCAAAAGGATGAAGTTCTGTTAACTCATCCAGTGCCTTAATAATTTTATGAAATTCTGCAATCAATTCGGGGGTCCAAATCATTTTTTCTTTTAGTCCCCCTTTCGTTGCATTATTCAATATTATCAATAGATCCGTTGAACGGTGCTGGAATCGAGATAGCCATCTCATGCTCATGATTAAGCCATATACATCCCCTTTTGTAATCAGGTCCTCAATTTTTACATTTTTTAATTTGAGGACATAGTGTGGGCTCGGTTTCATTTTTCCTTTTGAAATTCTAAATCCTAAATAATTGAACTCCCTAGTCAGAAAGAAGCACTTGCTCCCTTTCAACCGTATACCATTCCTATAGCATATTGTAAAAAACTGGTCCAACTTTTGTAGATATGTTTTTTTACATTTCTTTGTTGCAAAAATGACGTCATCCATATATTTACGAATATATGTTGCTATAGGAAAAAATACCCTTGTGAGGACATCTTGACATATCTGGGCCGCGGGTGCCCATCCCTGGACCACCCTGGTAAAACAATATGTTCCCAAAATGGGTATGTCCACACAAAAATATGGCCATAGTGATTTGTGTAACGGAATTATAAAAAACGCGTTTCTAACATCAACTTTTGCATTAAATCCGTCATGTGACGTATTCATTGCAAATGTTAATCCCTCATTTAAATTATCCGTGGTCGAACCACAAAATACGGTTTGCCCATTGGCGGGCCTGCTATCGATTACGATTCGGAGCGCACTTAATACTTCTAGTACGTTTCCATCATCGTCTTTTTTCTTGACAGGTATAGCCATCAATCTATTCACCGGTGTTACCCCTGCCTCGTGACAGGGAACAATTACACCGTTGGCTGCTAATTCAGCAAACTTTTTTACCATAGCTATTAGTGTAAGGCCCTCCACTTTACTATGACCAGGTCGTTGTGGAGAGAATCTTGACGCTTTCATAGTTCCCCGGACCGCATATTCCGACCCGAGGCACCCTATATCATTAGCAAAAACCCCTTTATGCTTCTCTATAGTACTACGGATTTGTTTTGCCAGTTCTGGATTATCCTTTTCCATTTCTGGATCTATAGTACAGTCTTTATGTGTATATGTTTCCCTTTGACGTTGTCGTAGGCGTTCCATATATGATAAGAGGGCGGTCCTAGCGTCCACATTCGGATCGTCCATTACTGGAGGACGGTCCGTTTCCCCTTTTTCTATGGCCTTTTTAAGCCGTTCATCTATACATTTCGCGCAACCGCTACATTTAAGTCTTTCATATATGCAGGGGTCGCCACAAGTTGGACTATTCGATTGACCATCTGTAGGTATTTTATGGTCATTTAAGATACCTTCCGGGTCTTCTACAATAGAAATTTTGGTTTCATTATCTTTGGTAATATTAATATCGATATTATTTGCAATATCCATATCAATATTGTTATCAGAATCAATACTAATATTATTGGCAATATCAATATCAATATTATTTTTATTTTTGATCTCAGTCTTAGCATTGAATATGCTATTACTTAGATCTTTTTCGTTATCATCGTTCCCCAACGATTCTATAGATTCATTATGTTCATTACTGGATGTAGATATCATGCATATCAGACCCTCGAACATTTTTATTAAAGGTTCGGTGATCTCTGGACGGTCATTTCTTGTTACTAACTCAGCAAATTCAATAGTGTTTGCAATTAATGCTTTTACCGTTGGCATTCGAATCGATTTATTTTTAAGATATCCGAATGAAAACGTGATAATTCCCCTGCTATAGTCTAATATAAGTCCATATTTACGAATATCGGGACCACCAAGTAACATTGTACTTGTTCCCTTTTCTCCTTTGCAAACAATTACATTTTTTGCAAAGATAGTTCCGACGCCTTCTATATGGACTTTGACATTTACTAGGTTTTCACCTAGTGGCAGTTTAGATCCTCCAGCTCCCCAAAACGTTTGTGTCCTTTTTCCGGCTATAGTGTGATTTGACTCTGTTAATGCTTTTTCATTAATCATGCTTGATGCAGCCCCTGTATCAATGAGTAACCAACCCGATTTTTCACTCTTAGTATCAAATTGACATCTTAATATCGGTTTAGGTACTCTATCTGGGTCTAATCTGTATACCGGTGATAATAATCGATCGGTATATTCACTATATTCGCATTCGATACCGTTATTCGGTTGAATTTTTGTACTCTTAGACTGATCTATATTAATTCGTTTATATTTAGGTTGAATTTCGAGAATTTTTGACTGATTGTCATCAGTTACACTATATTTAGGTTGAATTTCGAGAATTTTTGACTGATTGTCATTAGTTAAACTATATTTAGGTTGAATTTCGAGAATTTTCTTATGACGCACTTTATCTGAGTCATATTCATTATTAGGATGAGTTTCAGGCCATTTCCCTATAGTATCTGACCCTCGGTCTAGTCATTCAATTGAACCTATGGATTGAGTTATCAATTCCATTCCATAGTTTCCATTTTGATAGACTTCATTTACAGACGTACTTTCATACTCTATCCCTTCAGTTTCAATATCACGATAGTCTTCTACTCCAATTTCGTTCACTTCCACCCCATAATATGCCCTTATGAATTTAAACCCCTGACGAGGGCGCCCTTTATCATCAAGGGGGCACATTGAGTCTGGGGTTCCACCATATGGCCCATTATGGTAACGGTTTTCACCGGCCCATCGGCTACAATTTCGACAAAGTAGCCGTCGAAGTCCATCTTTTCGGTCCTCTCCATTAGGTCTATAGATTTGAACTGGTTGAACCGGTTTGACTTTCGGTTGACTCTGGAAATTCGATCTTGGACTTGGTCGAGTATTAGAGTACGTTTTCCGAAAGTTGGGGTCAAATCGGTTCGGACCATTTGGTTTCCACGTCCGTTTTTGGTCATTTGGGCGTTTAAAGTTCTGACGTCTTTGTCTTACCCATGCAACAATTTCTCGGTCTGTCATCTCATCTATAGATTCGTCTGCATCAATATTATAAACCGAGGATGTTTCGACTCGATTTATTGTTGGACGATGGACCTTTTGGTCTTTGTCCATGAGTTTATACAACTCTTGACGGTTTTCATGCCAGTTCCTATAGGTAGGTTTACCATTTATTAAATGATGGTACTCTTTTTCAATTTTCTCCCATTGGGTCTCATCAATAGTTTTGGAGAACATAATGTACTGCAATAGAAGTGCTACAATTGGAGTATATCCCTCTGGATATCGCTGCTTATTTCTATCATCTTCAAAATCTTTTGCAATAAAAAACTCATCTGGATCTGTTACGTAATATTTTTTTAAAAGATTACGTAACATTCCAATTTTAAATTCAAATGGACTTTTGTCCGCAAATATTTTATTCAGTTTTTTGAACAGGTCAACCATAGTATCTTGAGTGCGACATCTATTGTATCGTCTCTTGACTGCATTCATAATTGCATTATAATCAGGGTAAAATCCCGCCGTAAAATTTGGGGACAAGTCACTCGTTAATAATACTTGTCCACATTTATATGCTTTACGCATAATTTTAACATTTTCACTATAGTCATTAAAGTATAATTGAGCTACCGAACCGGGAACACAAGATGTGTTACCTATATTCGGAGATTTTACTTTTGCCTCAGTTTTGTAATAATCATTTGTGATAAAATTCACAATTGAGTCGACTATAGTTCTATGAAGTTCATTAGTTGGAAGTATTTCATTTTGTGCATCACTTGCTTCAACTTTCGTTATCTGAAATGATGTTAACGCCATAATAGCCTTCCATGCTGATTTTGATGGATGGTTATCATCATTTCCGTGACCGGCATAATCTATATCATCCCTGAGAACCTTATTGTTCTCCATAAGGGTTGCAAGTTGGATTATATCCCGTGCTACCCCATATGTTGGTCTTCCAGATGAAGGATTATCCTCCTCATCCTCCCATAGATAACGAAATGATTTTGCTTTTTCGGTCACATCTTCACTAAAGTCCGACATGAATGTTCCCTTAAAGGATTCCCATTGGGCATCCGATATGGTAGGTTCATCGGGTAGTTTGAAGCTTTGACCGGCAACCATACGTCGCTGATATAGTTCCATTTCTTTGGCATTTTTGGTATTTATCCAATCAATACTATAGTTTTGATTAATATAGTCTTGTGAAGACTCAAAATCATTTTCCATAGTGCCACCTGGTGGATATTCTTCGTATTGACCATCCATTGCCGAAATGACTTCTGAGCCCGGTCCTATTCAGGGACTGAGTTCGTTTGTATTTCCTCACGAGAAGTCACCACGTGTTAAAGTGGCCTTATCGCTACAAGGAAACGCTGGTTTTATCAAGATCGACCTAATTTATTCAGTTAGTAGACTATAGCACAGTTACAATGGACTCACCGGGATCAAAAGTCCGCGGAATAAAGAATGAAGGATTCAGGTTTTGTGAATCCTTCAGATGAATTCTCTGGGTGGTTGATTGGTTGATTTCAATCAGCTGGAGATTCCTGTGGTTGTCGTTGTTGTTGTTGCTGTAGTCTGCTGCTGCTGCTGCTGTATAAAACTGCTCTAAAAGCGGTTTTAATAAAACGTCCTATCTGGACGTTCGACTCTCTAGAAGTGAGCCGGCATCAATTTCAATCTGGCTCGACAGCATTTGCTCTATAGTGATTATTCGCTTGGGTCTATCCATTTCACCAGTTTTATCTAATTGGTCTAAATGGGTAGTCCCAACGTGCGTCACCCCCTTCAGGAAGTTGAAAACGATAGTTTGCAATTGCGGGCGTGCCCGATTGAAAAGGGACTTTTTACTAATCTATATTATTTTTAATAAACTATTTAAATCTTACTCATTTTCGGAGTCGAGCTTCAAGTTCTGTAATGCGTTGCTGCAATGCTGAGACTTGGAGTTCGAATTCTTGAACATTGTCTATAGTTTTGTTTGATTCAATTGATTCATCATTTTCATTTGATGTACCTTTTGAATCTCGTCGTCGGTAACGGACGATGTTGGCTGGTGTTGCTTCCTCAACTGCATTTTGACGACCGATGGTGCGTAGGCGTCTTTTTGGCGCACGTGGTCCTTCTGAAGTTCGATAGTTATCTAATTTAGGCTTTGGTTCAATAGTTTGGTTCTCAAATGTTGAGAAATCAAAATTTGGGAAATTTTTCCCACATTTTGGGCCCGAATTTGATCGAATTCGGTCAATAGTAAAACGGCCTGATTTCCATTTAGTGTCTGTTGGTCCTCGGACAACGTCATATAGAAATCTTTGAAATGTTCCAAAATGTCGGAATCGACATTTTGTTGATTCGATTTCGAGAAAATATCCTCTGTTGTTTAACTCTATAGATATGTTACCTTTTATTTCTGGTGCATTTTGAACAGTTGGAGTGCTTTGAATCAGGGCAGCTGCTTGTTCGTCAAACCAATTCGATGATTCATCACTGAAACCGTCATTTTGAGTAACGTCCAGTGTTTCAATCATCACATTTGGTTTTGGTAACTTTTGGCTATCCATAGTTGACGGTGCCAGTCCAGAATCATTTGACGATAGCGTGGTCAAATTGAGTTTTCGGATACTGTTGGTGTCCTCTATAGTTGTGTTGACCATACTCGGTTGTTGATTGAGAGCGCCACATCTGGCTACAACCTGGTTGACGATATCTTCAATAGTGAAGGTGGTCATACCATTCATGGTGATAACGGTTTGGGCTTGGGGGGAGTAATTTTCAGACTGATCTGGTTCGGCTTCATCGCCATCAATAGCCATTTTATTGATGTCACCAGCGATGCCTTGTGTGTCATCACCTTGGGACTGATTCGGTGTTCCATAGACATCTTCAGTGTCACTGTGGTCTATAGTACCGTTACCGTCATCCTTTTCACCCTCGGGTGGTGGCGTACCTGAGTTTGGTCCGTCACTTTCGTCTTCATCATCATCATCATCGTCGTTGTTACCGTTTCCATCTTCAATGGATTCTATAGTTACCGGTGGAGTTTCTGCTTGGAGTCTCATTTTGGTAACAAATATTTCCATAGTTGACATTTGAGCGATTGATACACCACGAATAGTGCACCACACTCCATGGTACCATGTGTCACTACCGGATAGGACGCCACTAATGGTCACCAATAGAAGCTTTCGTCCATTGGTTTGCTTGAGCATCATATCCCATAGTATGACCACATGTTTAGCATAGGTCTGACCTTCACGAGCTGAAGCGGTAACTCCATCCCATCGGTCTTTGAAGTATTTCATAGAATGGAACAATTCCCAAAGTGCTCTCTTTTTCGTTTCATCGGGTTCCTGACCGATGAACTTGGCGACCTTGGAAAGGTCACGTGTGCATTCTCTCATTGCCCTATCCATAATCATGGTTTCGGACAAAGGACCAAAGTCTCGCATTTTGAGAAAAATTTAAAATTTATTTTCTCGTGTTCAGATTTTTATGAAAAAATTGAACTGAGATAAATTTTATTTTTCAGCTTGTCCTTTGTGAATAATTTTCCACGTGACTTTGAATTCTTTATTTTAACTGGCTATAGGAATTTTGATTAATATGTCATATTTGGGTGTGGCCTGATTGCTTGTTTTCAACCTAATCGGTTGGTTTCAAACTTTTAAGCTAGTTAATTGTTCTATAGTATTAACAAGGTTTATTCCGAGAAAAAGTAAAATTTTCGATTTCGATTAGGGTTACGTTATGTGACCCTAATAGTCTAGTTTATTATCCATAGTGTTAACAGTTTTTTTTTATTCCGAGAAAAAGTAAAATTTCCGACTTTCTTAAGGCTACATTATTATTTTGCGACTTTAATAGTTAGTTCGTTACCAGATTTTTAAAAGAAAATATTTCAAAATTTTGGTATCACATGGTGAAATTCCTTTTATGAATTGGGGCCTATATTCGTAAAACAAAAATTTTGTTTCTGTTTTGGCATCTCCGTTCACGCCTATATTCGATCATACTTTATTCCGAGAAAATGTAAAAATATCAGAAGTTTTCTTGATCGAACCTTCTGGAAGGTTCTGGCTTTTTCTGATGAAATATTTTTCATCTTTCTCGTGCGTGACGTGGATTCTACGGTTTTCTATTGGCTGACCACTTTTTTGATTCGGGTGGTAGTGGCTCCACCTACACATCCCCCTCGATAATATTTATGGTTATACAATCATTTATTGTGTATTCCATTACAGAGAGGTCGATTTTGAAAATACAAAAAATTTTAAAAAAAAATTTTTAATTTTTCCAAACATTTTCACCTTGAGATATCTATAGAAGACCAACTGGCACCGGATTATCCTATAGATCGTAATGACACGAGGTAAAACTTTCATTTTAGACGGATCGCATTTTACGCATTTATTTTGATTCTGCATTAAATTCACAGGAATGGTTCCCCTGACCTTTTTACTTAGCTAGACCTTACTGGACCCCCCCTCGTGGCTGTCCATGGGACCTTGTTCCTGTTGAAATCAAGAAATTCTGCTTTGGTGACACCTACGGATATTCCAAGAGTGTACCAATTTCTCACTTCCGGTCAGCTTCTGATGTAGAAAGTGACCCTCGGGCCGAAATACCTAATGGCGGTAGGATAGCCGTGCATACTGTATACTTAATTTCTTGTGAAATATAGTTCTGGTCATATTTCAATAGTTATAGTCACTTCTATATGTAATAGAAAATAGGCTATTTTCCAACGCAAATGTTTCAAAGTTGATTTTCTATATTTTCAGGTAATTAAATAGTCTATTAAAAGTAGTCTATTACGTTAGCCTATTTCTTAAATGTTTCAAAGTTGATTTTCTATTACGTATGGTTGTTACGTAAATGTTTCAAAGTTGATTTTCTATTTCATAAATTACTTTTCGGGCTATATTTCTGACTTTTAATTGGATATCTGAACAGTATGCACTTCACAATAGAATTCGTTGTCCATTGAACCCTCCCATGAAGGGCCCTCAGGACCGTGCTCGTCGCGCTTTAGAAGATCCATATAAACCCAAGGCGACCACCCCCAAACCCTTATCGGGTTGGCCCGTTGAACCGGAAGTTTACACCTCATCCCGTCGTCCATCTATAGCGAAAAGACCATATTTGGTTCGCCATCCAAAGATGTCTGTTCATAACAATGTCAAGTATGGTGCTGTGTCTATAGGGGCTGGTAATGGTGGCGCACTTCCATCTGATTCGGTCAAGGTCAATGTCAAAGTGGACGGTCATTCTGATACTCCTCGGCCAGCTTTATATTCTAACCAGGAGCTGGTTGATCTCAATCATGAGGCACGTGATACGCTTTTAATATGTTCTATATCGAAATTATACATTTTGCTTAGTCGATAGTTTTTCCTTTTTATTCAAGGAATTCATTTCGTGACATATAGTATATCGTATAGTATATGCTATATGTTACGATTTGAATTTTTATTGGTAATTTCTTGATATGATACTATATTTTATGGTAGTGTTTTAGCTTACCAATTTAACTCTTATTGACAAATCCTGGAAAATTTTGATTTTTAGCTTATCACTATAAAGAATGATCTCTCAACTCTGAGTCCGGAAAAGATTTCCAAGGCTGCTGTTGACTCACGTTTGACCAAAGTGGCCTCTCAACTTTCTAAATTGCCCCCCAAGGTATCACATGGTGGCGATGAGGAGGATGAGCTTCTCGCTGATACTCCAGCGATTTCCCCCATTGGTACTCCTGACCCAGTAGTGACTTCAATACCATCTGAGGTCGCCAGTGGTGGCGCTACTGATCCTATAGGCGATAGAGTACAGGCTCTATTCGGTAAGCGGCGTGCTTCCGATGACAGTGGTCAGACAATGAGTCCCAAAGTTGCTAATGTTGGTCTACCTGTTTCCTCTGCTGAGGCTGACTCTGAAGCTGTCCCTGAAGACAACAACAATGTCAATGAACTTGTCAACGATGGTGACCTCGATGAACTTGATGATGATGATGATGATGGTGATGATGATAATGATGACAACGATGCCGATGGTGATGTCGGTGGTGACAATCAAAACATTGCTGTCGACGTCGACATGCCTCCTGCTTGGCCTGAACGTGTTGACCAACCTCAAGATTATCCTGAGTTTGGTTTTCCAGACGATCTTCCATCTTATCCACAGCCCCCGGAATTCAATTATCGCTATCGAACGGGTACTAATAGTACTCCTCGTAGTCGTCGCATTGATTTCGAGAAGTCTATAGTTCTACGGTCTTGTCGTCGTGATCAACATACTGGTCGCATTTCTCAAGAAGATTATGACGCAAGAGAAGATAGCGAGATGCAACTTTCACTTGGGTTAGTACTTCTTATAACTAGAATTAATATCATAGTCTATTTTGAGTGATTTATTTCAATAGTTATTTCGACTATTTAAATGAGTCATTCTCGTATTACTCATATTGAATAATATGTATAACTAAAATTAATATCAATTCGAGTCTATAAGTATAACTAAATAAAATATCATAATTCTATATGATTTTGATATTTGGGCTTAACTATAGGTTTTAGTGACATGGGCTATGCTTTTTGGTTGGACGAACGTCAGCGCCGTCGTCGTCAAGGGCTTGGTCTTCGACGGACTCCGAAGAATAAAGATAAGGTTCCGTCATTTTTCTATACGACGCGAATTCGTAATCCACTAGATGTCGCTGCCAATGAGTCACCTATGTTTCACCTTCCCGAACAGGCTATGTGGAAGGGTACCCAAATTACTCGGGAACATGTTCAGAGTGATGCTCATAGTAACTCTGAGCTCAGTAAGTGGTGGATTCGGCGTTCCTGTAAGTTCTATAGATTTCACCCTATTGTTACTATTGCTCACCCTATCGTATTTGATGAAGATGAGTCATTATCGATAGTTAACATTATTTCAGGGTTTGATGGACCTGTTGAAGGGCTGCTTCGTCTTCGTGCTCATTCTTGGATGGATCCACTAGATGGTCAAGAAATCTCAAATCACTTGGTGACCGTTGCTATGGCCACTGGTGATAATATCATCATTGAGCGGGCCCCTATAAATCCTATAGTATATTTGGAGCCGCCCACGCTATGGTTGTCTGGACCACTAGGATCGTTCGATTTTTCTTAATTTTCAAAATTTGCAATATCAATATTTCAAGTGGTACTTTCGGGTACCGTTTTAATTGAGTTTTCGAAAATTGCAATATCAATAGTGTAGTTTATAATATATTATATATATGGTTATATATTTTAATATCTATAAATGGCTACGTATTTTCGAGTTTTCAAAAATTGCAATATCAATATTTCAACGTCTATATTTTCTAGTTGATTTTGAACTAGCTCAGATAATGGCAACACTTATGGTGAGCTCAACTCCAATGCAAAATTATTTTGTGCAGAACTCGTTGCTGAACCATTGACCATTATGTACGGGATTGTACGGTCCTTGGACTCTGCCTCTTCATGCCCTCAGCGCGACGACTTTCAAATTGGATGCTTGGCTGACCCTGATTGCCCTCGGTGTAATACGAAGACACTCTCAGTTTCAACCTTGAAGGGTCCAACTATAGCTGCTTTGATCGCGAAGGATCTCATTTGTCGATTACCTCATTCCAAGCTTGACGATGGTGTGTCACCTATGGATTACCGAACTCGTCATTACGGGAACATTCCATTTTCAACCCTGAATCGTCGAGAATTCCGCGATCGTCGAGGTAAACTTTTTCCAAAATTAAGTTTTTCAAAACTAGGTTTTTCTTCGGAAACTTTTTCCAAAACTAAGAAATTTTCTTCCTGAAAATTTCTTTTGAATTTTCATACTGCATGTCAAATTGACCTATATTATAATTCTTTTAAGCTCACGATCGCCATGGTCATCGTCTTTTGACCCGATTATATCTTGGTGACAATCATGGCAAGGATGACCAAGGTGATTCTCAAAAGTTGCGTCGATTTCTGGAGGTACTATATTATTCTTTCAACTATTTTTGAAATAGTTTTTAAAAAAAAATTTCTAAAAAAATTAATTTTTCTAGGATACTCTGTGGACCATTGTGTCCAATGTCCCAGGTAACACTCATCTCCGAATGGATCAACTTATTGGCGATATCGACACTTATTATTCCTTAACTCAGGGCTGATTTTAACTTGGGTTAATCCTAAAAGAGGTTTTTCCCGTTTTTCGGAAACTTTTTCCAAAATTAAGTTTTTTCCGTTTCGGAAACTTTTTCCAAAATTAAGTTTTATGGTCTATAGAATCTATATAAGCCTTCTGTTGGTGGTAACTATAGATCGTTTTATTTGGCCAACATTCCTGGTCAAAAGTTGACCTGTCCTGTGGCAAAGTTTCGACTGGATCGTCGCTCTGAAATAATTATCAAATGGCACATATTATCATGTGATACGATTATCATTGTAATCGGTACGTTTCATTTTATTTTCATAAAACCCATAGTTTTTCTTTTGATTTCCTAATGCGATTTCAGGTGCTCTATTTCAAATGTGGCGTGCTGACCGGGAGATTCAGCTTTCCGGATTTTGCAATATGGAAGTTGGACGCGAGAACAACATATTTGGTCATGGAGTACATGCTGTTACCCCTCGACAGGTATGCTAAATT
>SCLD01082533.1:0-14770 GCA_004367895.1 Oikopleura longicauda | reverse complement strand
AGTTGAATCTCTAAATTCAAAATTTGGAAGTGGTTCAGCAAAAAACGGACGGATCAATTGAGAGGCAATATCTCTATGATCAATAATACCACGTTCTTCCATCGGTAAATTGAGATGTCTTGTTGCCTGATAACGCTCTCTTCGTGGAGGTGTGTCAATTTCCATGTCGTTCTCGGAATAGATGTCAAAATCATTCAAGTTAGCCACAGAGTCTCGGACCATTGTTGGGATTGGATCCAATGAAATATTCATGGTTCTGCCAGGTTGAGCGATTCCAAGTGAGAGCTTGATGTTGATAAATATACCCTCGAGGAAGTTTTTCAATTTGATAACTTGTGATTTGAACACCCAGCAGGTGACTAAAACGATTAATACGCTTATCGGTGTAATTGTTGCTGAAAGTATTATCTCAGTTTTTCTCTCGGTGTCTTGATTTTCATATTCATAATCATCGTAGTTTTTCCACTTTTCATTGTCAGCCATATTTCTCACGTTTTTTTTCAGTTTTAGTTTTCTAAAGATTTTGGCGCCTTCGAAAATTAATTCTGTTGGGATATGTCAATATGTTCCTTTTATAAAGGTTCAAAAATGGAGGTTGACTCTCATCGACCAATCAGCGCTCAGATAATTTTCGACCAATCACGATTGAGTTCAATTTGAAGCTCGTATATAAAGACAGATTCCGACCACACTTCTCACAAATTCAGATAATATAAGATGGATTTAGAATCATGGAAAAATTTTCAAGATTATGAAGAGTCGATAGAAGAAAATGAAGAAGAAGTTCAAAATAATAAAAAAATATATATCATTTTGGGTATTTCTGTCATTTTCACAGTTGGCTTCTTCATCACTATATATCTAATTTGTCGCCGATTGGGATTTCCCATAATATGGAGAGATATCAAACTTTCATTGAGACGGCAAATAAGTGAAATATATGCTAGAATTACTGGCAGTGAAGTCAATCCTGTTTTTCAACCGGAAAATATTGAAATGGAAGAAAAAGAAAATGACAAAAGTAATTGCTACAGCTCAATTGGTTTTATGCGAAGCTACAGTTGGCCATTAATGACCGTCCATAGCGAGACCGAACCTGAATCTCCACCTTCACTTGCTTAATTTTTCGAGATAAACCTGATTTCTCGATCCAATCAGCCCTTTTCAGGGCTACTCATAATCTTTGTTTCCAAATTCGACGTTTGTCAGGTGATTATCGATTTGTGTCAGGTGGGTGTCACTTTGACGCCGGGTCGCTCCAAATATAAATCAGGTTTCATTCTCATACCGACACAAATTCAAAAAACTTTAAAAACATGTTTTCGTGTGAATGCGGTTTTTTAAAAAACGCGTGGGCTGAGAAACCTTGTATGAACTGTGGTCATTATGCTTATGAGCAATTTCTCGACCAATATGAAAGAAATCTCATGAAAAGAGAAGAGATGAAAAAAAAACTGGAGTATGACGAATACAAGAAAAAGAATGAAATCGCAGAAATGAAACCGAAAAAGGTGAAACCAGAAAAAAGCAATGTAAGTTCTGGAATAGAATATTCGAAATCATTATACGATATGGCTCATGATAGAAATTACGAAGCAGATGATGAATCAAAGCCAACTAAGCAAAGAAGAAAATACAAGCGATCCAAACCGTCATTTGATTTGCGTTTAATCGATTTTCGAGAATATCACCTTGGTGTTGAGCGTAGGCGAAAAGAAATTGTTCACATTCACGATTTGGATGATTATTTCAAACAACAGAAATAGAAAATGGAGTCTGCTTCATAATCAAAGATGGTCCTTTTTGATAACTTTATGGAAACTCATAAATCGGCCCTTTTCAGGGCCACTTAATGACATATCTGTTTGAACATTAACAAAAATCTGATCGCACTCTTTCAGTATATTTTCAACATTGTATTACTCTTAGTGTGTCTGTTCTACATTGGTTAAGCCATAAAAAGAAATTTGGAAAAATGTATTTTTGTATGTATCCTAATCCTAACCTAAGACTGTCCCTTTCGGTCCAGTCTATTGAAAAAATTCTATGACACTAAGATTTAAGGCTGAAAAATAAATTTGACAGAGTGTATTAGGTCTCCCTGATTGATCGATTACTGTTGAACAAACAGTATTGGATGCTATACCCTTGAGCTTCAGGGTTTAGCGATTCTGACCGCAAAGTTGTCAGCAGAAAGAAACTTTCAAGAACTAGCTTCCAGCCCCTGTGAATATGGACATCAATCTTTCTGTCCTCTTCTGACGTCGCACCCAGATCGAAAGGGAATTCGCTGCTGCTGTCGGCTGGCGATGTCCTGGTGCTCATGGCAGCTAACCTTTGGAGGATGTAGGTGATTCTGTGATCGTGCGCTGACTCTGGGTAATCCGCGAGAGTGAGCGGATTCCCAAAATCAGTTGGTGATACCGTTCGACGATTGCAAACAGCTTCACCATAGACTCTACGGAGATTGTGACCGAAAATGGAGACGCGGTCACTGAAAAAAGAGATTTAGAACAGAATGATAAAAACGAAAAGTTATACCCGAATTTTTTGAACAGGTTGTGGCCCATCCATTTTGGAGCCTTCTTCAACTGGTCCCTTGGGAAACGCAATGGATTATCTACATCTCCATAGCCGCTTGCATTCACGGAAAATGGTAACAGCCCCAAAATCGCTTTGCCCGGATCGTTCAAATTTTCCGGTGTTGTGAGCTGCAAAATGTCTCTACACCGGGCCGCAAAGCGTTCGAAGTTGGCGGCAACCTGCAACCTATCAGCTCCGTCTAAAAACACATCCAATTCACCATAGAGATGTGGTGGGATCTTCGATTTGATGATGTCCCCACAGCTGAACTTGACAAAACAGTCCATTCCCTTGAACTGTTCAGCAAGTGACTTCTCCAATCTGTCCAGATCCCCTTCCTTTCCGCCAAAAAGGAAAAAGAATAATGCCGGATTCATTATATGCTCTGAAATAGAGTTTTGACAAAGAATTATAATAATAATCATACCTATCACCAGAAAAAAACGATTTCGGCAATGACAAAAATCGTCGTCATCATAATGACAATCGGCTGCATCAATGCAGGGTGTTTGGCACCAGTCATTTTTTTTTGTTTTAGGATTCCACTTCAAATCCATGACCGGTTGTGCCACCAAGGCTTCATTGACAGCATCATGGGTTGGCGAGTCGGCGAACAAGGCCTTGTCCAGCCGTGTACGCTTGGCAGGTAAGTCGCGGCCATTCAAAACTTGGTTTGACATTCTGAAGCTTTAAAAAATTAGTTTTTGAAGGAAAATAGAGACAGAAAAACAGCCAAAAATCTTGAACAAGTAAATTAAAACACATACAATTAATTTTCCAAATCATAAACTTAATATTAAAAACTTAATATGGTTTGCGAACAGATACACTTTTGAGTATATTGAGTATGAAAGAAGATGTGATTTATTAAAAACTATCTGATTAAAAACTGTCTGACAAAACAAGGTGAAGCAACAAGATTTTTTATCAGCTTTAATACAGTTTTGAGATTTCTGAGTCTTTCTGATTCTAGGTTTTTTTTTTTGGTTTCTCAATATTTTCTCGTGTAAACATTTGATAAATTTCTCTATGTTTTGCAGGAAAGCGATTTAGCTTAACAAAATGGTTCTTCAGTTTTTGTAATCATCATTTTTACACAACAATGTTTTATAAGAATCAATACAGTTTTAAGATTTCCGAGTCTTCTGATTCTAGGTTTTTATTGGTTTCTCAATATTTTCTCGTGTTAACATTTGATAAATTTCTCTATGTTTCGCAGGAAAGCGATTTGGCTTAACGAAATGGTTCTTCAGTTTTTTTAATCATCATTCTTACACAACAATGTTTTATAAGCATCAATACAATTTTAAGATTTCCGAGTCGTCTGATTCTAGGTTTTTATTGGTTTCTCAATATTTTCTCGTGTAAACATTTGATAAATTTCTCTATGTTAACAACAATGTTTTATAAGAATCAATACAGTTTTAAGATTTCCGAGTCTTTCTGATTTCTGGTCTTTACTGGTTACTTAATCGGAGGAATTTATAAAATAATGAGTAAATATATATATATATGTGTCCTATTTCCTATTCCTAAACCAAGGCCTATTCGGCCTCGATTACCTATTAAGAATATGAATAAATATTGTCCTATTTCTGAAATGGTTCAACAATTAATTCTTTTATGATAGACAGTCACAGTTTTATGATAATAGTGAACAAAATCAAAAGAATTTGTTTTTATTCTGTTTTATATATTCTTGGCCGTATTCTGCGGTCCAGGTCGTTTGACTTAATTAAAAATTGAAAAAAAATAAGATTTGATAAAAACAACCTTGGATCTTCGCTGGTCAGCGATTTCAACCGTTCAATTTTGGTGTTTGCAGTGAAGGGGGGGTATTTTGGGATGGTGTAATCCTGGGCATACATTGGATACTTTGGTTTCTTAGGTGGATCGGGTGGGTTCATTTGAGATGGAATAGAGGGAGCTGAGGTAGAGGAGGTAGAAATTATAGTTTGGGATGAGTGGGGTAACGCAGTGAAGGGGGTGATAAATGAAGGGGGTGAATTAGAGGAGAATGGTAATTCATCCAGCTGAGGGATTTCAACCATATTCAAGATTATTGTATCTTGCGAGCCTAAGGGTGTAACTGGGGAAGGAGGGTGGGAATGAATTTGGGAGATCTCACTTAGACTTGGTGGTTCTAGAGGATTGGTGGGGGATGTTATTGGGGTTGAGGATCGATGACTCTGCATGAATTCGGCTTCCCAAATTTGGTCATTTGGAGTCAAACGTTTGATAAAACCGTGGATACCATTAACTTCTTTCATCCAGAGTTTCTTCTTTCTCTTCTTTGTTTCCTTGACCCGGAAAAGAAGCAGAAGGGGGTTGACTTCTTGATCATACATCAGTCCCCGAGCACCCAAAAGATCCACAGTTTCCGCCCTCTGCTCGAACAACATAACAATCGGTGCTTTGAAATGATCCAGGAAAAAAATAAATTCATCCGGCATGGTGGTTTGTGGATTAAAATCTATTTGAAATTTGAGACAGGATCAATTAAATTTCAGGCTTACCGTTAACGCCTTCGACCAGCTTGAAATAGTCACTATATTTATAAGGTGGCATCTTGAGATTTTCCGGTACAACCATTTGATGTTTTTTGCACAGTTCTAAAGCATAATTCGTGATTGAGTCGAAACCCTTGATTTTTGGTTCATTCACAATCAGTGAGCGAAAGTTAACCGACATAATCCTTTCTGAAATGTATGGTTAAATGATCACTTTTAAATGTGAGGATCGAAAGAAAGAAAATTAAAGAATTAATAGCTATGAACCATCTTCAAAAACCAGAAACCTTATACTTTTAATAAATTCATTCCGATTCATTATTTAATACGTTCCTTAAATTTGAATTTTCATTGAAATGGCTATTATTATCTCGTGAATTCATGGGCTTATTCTAGACTGTCATCACAAATTTTCGACACATCGAAACGTTGATTTTTATTCATAAGTTAATTCTTAGTTATCGTTTATTCATATTCAGTTTAATATATTTCAATTTTCGTCGGTTTGTTGGTAAATTCTAGACTGTCACTACAAATTTCCGACTTCCAATGCGCTGATTCTAACATGATTCAATTATTATCTAGTTCTATCATGATGTAAAATAAATTTCTACATAATAAATATCCATCATTCAATCCGAAATTGGATCAATCTTCTTTTTATCTGGCACATTTCGTTCGTGATCGGTTAATATCCAGTTAGTTTTTGTTAAATTGTGTGTTTTGCGTAGCCGAACTGGGAATTTTCATTTTTCCTCTCCTTTTTTATAACACAACGCCAATAAAAGCATCATCATAAAATTGAACGATGACGTAGTTGGTTTGACAAAAGAATAATTGCTCAAACAAGTTTACATTAAATGAAGAAAACAACCGAGGAAGCCATTACAAAGCTAGAGTATACCCCCTTATATCACTGTATCAAAGCTCACATTTGTTATATTTTATACAATATATTATGTTATATTTCTACAATAATTTATATTTATGTATTTCAAGAATAAATATATCGATATTTTACAGTGGAAATATGGTGGTTTATACGTACAGTTGGTGGACACGTAGGCGTCACCATTGCGACAATCATTTGTCATGGCGACATTAAACATGACCGTATGTTTTGTTCAATATTCATTAGACATAGCATTGTTTTTATGTTATCAGAGCACTTTCTTATAAACAAAATTATTTAACACACATAAAGTTAAATATTTATTCTTGATTCAATATCTATCCAATATACATGACATTTGCAGCATTAGTAAATCTTATGATCATAAGATGATCATATAATTTCTCTGTGACTTTCTCTCCATTAATTTGCAATGTTTTCTCTTGGTGCCGGTCTCAGATCGTCGCGATTCAATTATAACTCTTTATTTGAATTTCGTGTAATTACGATTTTTCAAAAACATACTTTATAAGCCTTGGCTTATTCAGAAGAATTCATACGTACTGTTGTTAATTCAGAATTTAATATATATTTGTTATGTATCCTACCCAAATTGCTCCTACACTAAGACTTATTCAGTCTCAGTGATATCCGCCTACCCGAAAAATAAATCGGACAAAAAAAAAATACTTACTTTTGGAAGTTTTTTTTGGTTGTTTTCTTCAATAAAGCGAAACATACCGGTATTACAAAAAGTCTTAAATTGATAAAGAAATTATTTAGATGTTAAACAATTTTGACAGAGTCATAAAGCGCATTAAAAACAGAAAGTGCAGCTTCTCTTTTGACATGGACATGATCTGCTGCCATATGTTTTGGATTTATCTAAATAATTTCTTTTTTAGTTAATGAAATTGATTAAAAAGAAAAGAGTTAAATAATTGAAAAAACAAACCTCAACGTCCAGTGAGGTCGTTAAAAGATGGATCTCGCGGACGAGTCGACGATGTATCGAATCGCTGTAATTTCGGCGTTGTGCCCAACCAGGCCGTCTAGCCAGTTGAGTTGGACGCAACGGCTGCAAAAAGATGAGTTTTGCATCGCCGGCCCTTTGTCGGAACACTGCCTGCAATTTGGTGAGCAGCAATTTAATGGGAGCCCTTGAGGCAATCTCATCAACGCTTAATTCACAGAGAATACGGTTTCCGTATTCTTTGCAAATTGTTGGGCCACCAAACGAGCAAGCTGAGCGGTCGGGGTCGACGTCGTAACCGACAAACACTCGCCGAAACTTACGCTCGAGATCTTAAAAAAATAAATAAAGGAAAGATTAAAAAAATATATTATATATATTTATAAATATATGTAATATATAGAAAAAGAAATAATAGGAAAAGTGCTCACCGTAGGACCGAACTTCAAAAGTCGGTGGCACTTGAGGAGGGTGGAGTGCAGGCTCTACTACAGCTCGTAAACTGTTATTGTGTCCACACCATAGGACAATCTCCTGGAGGTGCGACCAACAATTATCGTGACAGAGCCTGCAGTGGATTGGGTCAATGGTGGTGGCCAAGGCGATCTCATGCCGTCTTGGATTTCGTAGAGCATTGACGGAATGTCCACTTGCCACCATGATGAGATCAGTGAGATCCGCACCTGGAAATCCCACTGTGAGCCAAGTTGGGTCGTGAGGGAGGCGGTTCATCTGGGAATCCCCGACGCGGGCCCTTGTGAAGTTCTGGGCACAAGGGAGAGTCCACGACGATCGGCATCGAACCACCGGTGGACCAATGCTCCCAGGTTGGAGAGTTTTGGCCAATGCTTCCAAATACGGGGTCTCCCTGACCCATGTTCCATTAACCAGCATCATCGTTGATGCACCACCGGAGAAAGACGGGTGCAGCAAAGAAGTGGCCACTTCTTCAAGCCATTCTCTCTCGGAACGACCGAAGATTGAACGCTCCAATCTTCTTGCTTCGGTGCGAGCCACGACCGAAGGCTTTTCCCTTCTTTGCACTGGACCCATTGGTCTTCCTTCTGGAATCATTGGTCTCCCTCTTGGTTCAACGATTGGAATGGGGTTGACGCGTCCAGTCCTTCCACCGGTGGTGAGGATCCCCTGCCCCCAGATTATTCCAGCGCTAGCTACCAATCTTCTTAGCCGATTATCTGCAAAAGCTCCCCATTCAGGGTCGGCTTCTTCGGCTCTTTCAGCGGTGATTGGTATGACGTCAGGACGTTTTGCGCGGACAAATCCAGGAAGAATGGGCTAAAAATTAATGTTATTTATTTAATTTATTTATTTATTTGATTCTTTTAATTAAAATAACGTTTTTAATCGTGGAAATATATATCGCTTGATCTGAGACCGACATAATAAATAATCATAATAAAACCCTGGCCGCCCACGGCCTCCCCCAGGACTAGACAAAGTGTGAATGCAAACAACATTCAGAACAGATTTATGTTGGATAACCAACATCTGTTCTGAATATTGTTTGCACCCTCACTTTACCCCGCGTTTCTTGTTCTCGCATATTTAAAATCAAATATTTTTATAGTATAACAGAGATTATCCGTTCAGGTTAACAATTCAAAATAGATCAAAATGACACGCTGAGCATGTCAGAGCATGATCAAAACTAAGCGAAAAGAACAAGCACCTCTAATCACCTCGAGGGCCACTAATCTGGATGATTCAAATGAATCACCTCTGGGACCAATGACCTGGGTGAAGTTAATGTTACTGGCTCTTTCAGCTTAGTTTTGATCATGCTCTGACATGCTCAGCGTGTCATTTGATCTATTTTGAATTGTTAACCTGAGCGGTTAATCTCTGTTATACTATACAAATATTTGATTTTAAATATGCGAGAACAAGAAACGCGGGGTAAAGTAAGAGTGCAAGCAATATTCAGAACAGATTTATGTTGGGGTACGTGATAGTTGAGTATGCCAATTTATAACGATCATATAATGATGCTTATCAAACGATGCTTGAGAATCGCCAAATACAAACACACATACAATGCTCATGCGCAAGTGGAGGTTTCGATACGCAGAGAGTGAATTTTCTCAGGGATTTAGGACGAACATTTCGAAAAAAGCATTGGCTGCGAGGTAAGACTTGAAGAGTAAGCTAGCCAACTCGCCGGATGACGAGTCCGCCAATTGTTAAGAAACGCGGGGTAAAGTAAGAGTGCAATCAATATTCAGAACAGATTTATGCTCGGGTACATGATAGTTGAGTATGCCAATTTATAACGATCATATAATGATGCTTATCACACGATGCTTGAGAATCGCCAAATACAAACACACATACAATGCTCATGCGCAAGTGGAGGTTTCGATACGCAGAGAGTGAATTTTCTCAGGGATTTGCGACGAACATTTCGAAAAAAGCATTGGCTGCGAGGTAAGACTTGAAGAGTAAGCTAGCCAACTCGCCGGATGACGAGTCCGCCAATTGTTAGTCATTGTCTCAATAGCGCCATCATCACTATTTGATGCTCAATGAAGGCACTTAAATAGAAATCCATAGCCGATTTAAATAAGAAAAAATAAAAGAAAAAGGATAACGGAAAGATGTCAATTTTCGAAAAGAGAATTAAGCTCATTGATCAAATAAGTATCATAATGCGAAAGCATGATATTGATAAGGGGCTGATGGTTCTTTATAAAAACATTTTTCTCAAGATAAAAAGATTCGAACTTGATAATGAGGATCAACCGATGAAGATAGATTTCAAAAATTTCCATTTATTTAGTGATCTTGGAAAAGCGTTGACACCAACTGATGAAGAAATCGAGAAAGTTTCCAAAGAAGCCGATTTAGAAATGGGGACTGATATAAAGCGAATGAGAAAAAGATTGCAAAATGACTGCTTTGAGAAAAAGCATAAAGTCGAAGATAAAACAGAGTTCCGTTGTCAACAACACAATATTGCGATGTGTATAACTTGTATGGAATCATTTTGGAACTCGAATGGTGGAAAAAATCGTCTTCAAATAATTTTAGAACACGAAAAAATCAGAGAAAATGAACGACAAGAAGAATTGGCCAATCTTCTTGAATATTTTTGAGGTCTTTCTACAAAAACCGGTTCTTTTTAGGACCACCACATCATTTTTCAACATAATACAAATTAATAAAACATAAAATTCAAGTTTCGTGCAGTTAGTTAAAGCGAGTGACTCTCTCTTTGAACATGCATCAATTTGAATTAGATTTAATTTATAACTTTGGCTCTGAGTTATCAGTTAAAGAATCTTCAGTTCAAAAGTATGTCAATATCAGGTACAATCAATCTTGAAGAGATTGATAACGCTCAGGCATCATAATGTGGTATATCCATCGTGTAAATATCAGGCCTTCATGGCTTGTGAGATTTTTTTCTTTTTGTCAAATTTTGTCAACAGCGATCAATAAGATTATTTGCTCAAGATTGGTACCTCGGAACAGTTGTCGCATTTTTTGAGCGGGATTAATTGAACCGTACAACCGTGCGAGTTATAATCCGGAGTCGATTCTGCTTTGTCTTTGATATATTGATCAGTTTAAACACTCTGATAAACTGATTCATCGGTTACAAATGGCGCCAAAAACGCGGAAAATTCAAAAAGTCGCCTCTTTAGGATCGAAATAGTCTAGATATAGTCCAATTAAACCATCAGATTTCAAAAGTATCAGAAATGAATCAAGTTAAATATCAAACAAAATGCTGAGAAGTATAATCGTGGTTAGTCAAATAAAACGAGACAAAGATTCAACATTTCACGGGTCGATAACTGCTTTTGTTAAATAAATTAGCTTGCCAGTATCAAAATACGAACAAAACGGATTTTATTGGTTGGTAAATGTCTGCAGTCAAAAAGCTTCGATTCCAAGTTTTGGTCTAAGGTCAGTCATTTTTCACTTTTTATTTGAATCTAGCACTGGATGTGAGACAAAATGTGAGTCGAAGTCTGAGAATAGGATGGTCGATTTGCCGGTTGACAAGTAGGCAAAACCTAGGATAGTTAACATAAGAGATAATTAGTGACAAGTTGTTTGTCAAACATAATCAATAAGTTGAGCGTTGTTGTCTTGAATAATTCTTTCAACGTAATATAAGACATTTTTAAAATATGTTACATACCATGAGTATTCTTGTAAGCTTTCAAGTATAGAAATAGTATTAATTTCGGATCGATTGATATGTCTTATCATATGGTATCATAATAACGGTTGGATTATTTCAAAATGTTCAATTCTGAGTCTAGACATAGAGAAATATTGGTGTTAAAGGAGCAAGAAATATATAGAATATGAATGTTCCAAAAATAGAACATGTCCGATATCTCTAGAGATACATTACTTATTAAGATAAAACTAAGTTCACCAGAACCTTTAAGGATTATATGGTGAAGGCGCGACATGTTTTAAACAACACAATGTAGAACTCTCTCTCTGCATTACTCTAATCTCTCTGCATTACTCTAATCTCTCTGCATAACTCTAATCGTACTCAATTTGCTTTCCCTGCCGGTTTTGGTCGCATTTTGATTTTAAAAAATACGAAAAGCCGGTTTTACTCGGGCTTCCGGTTATTTACCGGTTTGATTTCTTCACGGTTTAATTCAACATAATGATCTACATGTATCTGATGGATATCAGATTAATCATTGTAGAGTTATTGCGGTTGTTCTATTTTTAGAACATCTGCGATATTTCCGATTCTAAAGATTATAAAATTATATAATCCCTTATAAAATTCACGGTGAATCATAATGATGACGTAACCTGTTCAATGAAATGAAAATAAAGATGAATTTAACAGACGCTGTGAAATCGTTATTTTAAGATCGTTATTATCAGATTTTTGCGTAGGCGGTCCAATAAAATTATCAAATTTAACTCACACTGAATTTAAAATAAATTTCCTATCGAATGATATGTATATCATACAAATTTAATCTGTAGAATCGAAAATATCGCAGATGTTCTAAAAATTGATAATAATGTCGATAGCTGTGCATGTGTTGACGATGCATCCGTTGACGGTTATGGTGTTTGTATTTGCGATGATGGTTATCTTGAATCTACGGTTGGAACCTGTATTGACAAGAATACAATATTTGGAATCAATAAAAATTGTGGAATCGGAACAATCCTATTGGAAAATGAAGAATGTGTTTGCCGAACAGAACATATTTCAACCGCTGATATGGACAGATGTATTTCGATTGAAATTCTGACGGGTCATGTAAACGAGCAAACTGGTCTCTGTGTTGAAAATGCTCAGCCAAATAATAATGGAATCTGTAATTGCTTGAATGGTTATTTCTGGGACGGTAGTTCCGCGATTTCTCAAAAAATTCAAAAAGAATGATTATATAGGGGGGTACCAGATGAGACTGTGTCACTTGGTCTCGGGTTGAACCACATGAGAGTGTACCGCTTGCAAGAATGGTAGGGATGCAATTGGGGTTAGGGTGTATTTGGGTTAGAAATCAGTCATGAAATATTTGGTCAAAAATCAAGAATACCAGCAAAACCAGATTTATGTAAACCTTTTTGCTTTTCGATGATGACATTAACAGGAAATTGATTCGAAATCTTGTCTTGTGAGATTTGCAAACTAGCAGTGAGACGAGTGTTTCAGCCCCTTCGACTCTAGTTTAAAGTCTAAACAGCCGTTTGACTTGTATTTTGGCAATTTTCATAGTTTTTCTCAAGGAGCGACTTAATTATCGCTATTATCCCATGTAGAAATTGAAAAGTTACGAGTGATTAAAGATTCAAAGTCCATTTCAATCGAAAATAATTTTTATATTTAGACTTTTTCCTGAATTCATATTCTCCAATATCTTGTTCATAAACACTTTCTGTAGATACCGGCATCGTCTTTTTAACATCTTTTACGAAACTTCCTAAAATCGTCGGTTATTTACCACATCATATGATATCAATAACCTGATTGAGCTGCTTCTGGAAAGGTACCGGCTTGGTCTCTTCCCACGGTTGCATCTTGATGGTTGAAATATGGAATGATGCAGGACAGCCAAAAAATGGCAAAATAATTGTTTCGTATTTACGATCCATAAATAGTCTTTTTTGCGTTGAAAAATATTTGGTAGTTCGACCAAAAAATTACAAGGTATGTTTAGAACGTGTTCCTAAGATCACGGATATCGGACTCTTGTGGAAATTGAGAGCTTGACTTGTAACTATAATTGGTTTTACGCTTCGTTTTAGATTCTTCTTTGCCCTAAAAGATATTCAGGGTAAGACTTAGCCGGTAAGTAAAAATATATGTCGTGTTGGTTTTTTTATGTACCTTATTTTCAAGAAGTCTTTCTTTGGCTTCTTTATTTAGCTCGTCGTGTAATTTATCTTGATGTTGCTTGCCCGAATCAGACTGTACCGCTTGAAAATTTTTCTAAATTTCAATTTAGCATAGATTTTGACGTCACTATAGGACCTGGTTGGGTGATTCATAATAATGAATCAAAAATATGACTCATTTATATGAGTCATGTACACTTACCCATGCATATATTGCGTCGTTTGAGCATTTGTTCTTCGCGAGCATTTTTTCGAAGAGCAACCGAAGTCTCTTGTCGATTTTCTCGACGGGAATCGGCATTTTCGACCCGAACTTGTAGCTAGACTTTCGATTTTCTGACATTCTCTTTTTTCTCGACTTTAGTTTTTGGGCTATTTCGATAAAATTAAGATTTAGTCTGGCCCAAAAACCAATTGATTGAATCAAATCAATCCCACCAATGACGTAAAATGAAATTGGTAGATTTCAAATGCGCCCGATTGTAAACCAATTTAACTCGCATGCCATCATTGCGGAAAATTTAATTGAAATTTTTAGGGGTTAAATTATTCCCATATAATATGGGTCACACTGTGTGACCCCCTATATTATTAACAATATAACAGTGCCAAAGATATCATTATCATGAAAATGCATTTTCTGATGACGTAAAATATCATTATCGAGAAGTCTTGAATTGAACCGTGATTAAAATTTTATTGAGTGTATCGTTGCATAATTTATATGATTTTTTTAAAATTCAAATTCAGATTACATTATAGTTTCCTTATCGTCAGTTTCTCCAGTTTGATTACCATCGGATGAATCTCGATCTGGAACTTGCAAATCGTTTAATAAAGTCTTGCAACAATTGAAACATTTGTAAATAAATGTGAAACAGCATATTCCTGATTTTTCAATTTGGTAATCGAGCTGCCGATATTAGCGACAAAATAGTTCACAAATATGCGTCGTATTATATGACTTTAAAGTAGTCATCATTTCATTAACCGTAATCGTGTTGAATTTCGTCAGATATTGCTCAACTTAGAAAAACAAAGATCGCAAGTCTGAACATAAGTTCTTTCTTAAAATCGAGGTCGATTAATTTCGAAATTAATTCCGAAATTTTCGAAAATTCTTCCGGACCAGAATTAAAACCATTTATCTTGCAAAGACCTTGATAAAATAAAAGGATTGTTTATTACAAATGTACAGATAATAACTGTTTTCCTTGACCGAATCGTTCATTATCCAAGGCTTGTTAAATTCATCTCTTGATTTTTTTACCCAAAATTAGCCTAAAGTGGGGTGCGTCTTTTCGATAGTCATTTGACCCGAATTCCACTTTATGACGTTTTTAAACGTTCGCTTATAAGTAATAAGTTATTACGGATAAACAATCCTTTCAACGATAGGAACAATAGCTTTGTGAGCTCTCTCGCGTTCTCCAGTGCCCAAAGTCATCCTTTAAA
>SCLD01082427.1:0-14772 GCA_004367895.1 Oikopleura longicauda | reverse complement strand
CCCAAGGATGTAAAGCTGGTTCTCGTGAACTAAACTACAATACGAGTGTCCGGTGGCGTAATCGGCACCTACGGCCGCGTCATTGTCCGTACCATCGTTGTTTATGCTCCAAAACTCGGCAGCGTTAGTGATAAGGGGGGCAGGCGTAAATGCCGTTAGCTGCTTCACATCATCGTCGATGTTTATTGCGGAGACGTGAGTAAGATAGTGTTTAATCGAATTGTTAGGGCTTGTTCCATCACCAGGCGCTCAAAATCTGAGTCTAAATCGTATTCCCATGTGGGGCTGTGCACGACCAGGATAGACTGGACATAACTCGCCCATTTTGTCGTGGTAGGTGCCACGGTCGTCGTCGCGGTAGTTGCCACGGTCGTCGTCGTGTGGGTCATAACTCTCGGTTTGTTTTCTAGATGCTGCTTAGCGCGTATTTTGCGTTCAAAGACACAAACTTCATTCAAAAAAAATACTACCAGGGGGAATGCGATAAAAATGCCCCTACTCAGCCTCTGTTTCTTCACACTGGCGCTTGGGTCGCAGAAAACACAAAGAGAACTGGCGCTTGAACGGGAGCAGCGAGAGCAGAAGCAAGAGGAGGCAATGAAAGAGGTTCGCGATAAGGCGAACGAAAAGTTCGAAAGTGAGCCCCGAATGCAGTGGACAACGCGCGATTACTTAGAAGAGCCCTCGTGTCGGACCACTTGCGCCGCTCTGTATCGAAAATGTGGAGTTATTGAATCGAGCGGCCCAAATGGCATTTTATTCGGATGCATTGTCCGGAGTGGCAAGTTCGCTGACCCGAAGCCAGCCGGAACGAAGTCATCACACCATCAAATAAGACCAAAGACAAAGACAAGATGGTCGCGGCATGACGTGAATAAGACACCATCGTGCAAGGAAACGTGCGAGGCAATGACGCCCGAGAAGCGTTGCGTTCGGATACGTCATCACCCGCGCCAGTATGGCTGTGCCGTGAGTAATCGGAAAAAGCGAAAGCACAAACGTGGCCGCCCAGTTCAAAGGCGAAGACCAATTAGGAATAGACATATACCGAAGCCTACTACGACAGCGCGAGCGACAGCACCAGCGACGACTGAACCAACGACTGCTTTATTACCAACGGATGGACCATCGGCGGCCACACACGTGACTGTTGCTACACAGAACAATGACTATGACAATCAATATGAAGACAATAACAACCAAGATACACAGGGGATAAATCTTCAAGGGGGTTCAACACCATCGACTGAGGGAACCAGTGAAGAGATACCTGACGAGATTCCTGACGAGATCCCCGATTACAATGAAGACGACCCAAATTTCGACGACGACACCTATGATGACTTCTAGTCGTCATAAAACGTTCAGCATTAGTCCTCAAATTCTAACATCAATCATGTAGTACATTTATCATCTCAGACATCGCTTGTAAACCAACACTACTTGCTCGTTCTGAAACTCTTTAATTCATGCTAAATAAACTGAACCAAAATACTATTTTGGGAGCTGCTCGGAGCGTTTTTGTCATAAGTCGTGTTGGTAACGCGCCTTATCACGTCACTCAAAAAAAACATGCTTCGTGGTGGTACAAACTCGACCGAGACTTTGCACACGATTTTCAGCTGGTTCTGATGGTCCAGGTTTTCGAAGCCGGATGCTTGAGAAGATAAGAAAACATCCGACTTAGTCATGGCAATCCCAGTTGATTGAGCTTTGACAATTCACCAGCACCAATGATCTTGTACGATTTGCCAGTGTTGAGCTCTGTCACAGCCTTTGTGTTATCATACGAAACAGTATGTCAAGTATATTTCTATACTTAAAGTTAGCCTTGTGTTTGCCGCGTTAGTATCCCGCTCGATAATAAGTTTTTATTAACTCTCTAGCACGTTGTGAAAAATATTTTCACAGTTTTTCACATTTGATTTCTCTCGGTAACCACTACTTATTAACAACTCAACAAATAGTGAGTACAAGTTTAATATTGCAGTAAAATAAAATCAGGGCGTCATTTTGCAAAATTCCTTAGGTACAATTACCAGCTCGGGATAATACCAATAGTCGCGTAGTTTCGGCTCTTGGCTGATGCAATCGACAGTTGTCTCATTGATTGAGCACTTGTCTGTCATCACAGGCGTGCCTTTGTGATCAACTCCACCGCCGATGACGAGCAGGTATTGACCGTCGTAAATCATATTGTGTGCCCAACGGCCAGTGATAAGGTCTCCTGCCTTGGTCCACTTATTCGTTGCCATGTCAAACCGGCCAATGGCCGACTGATAACCTGGTGGCTCGTTACTCATCCCGCCGACAACATAAAACGAGTTGAACAAGAAAATAATTGGCGCGTTAATAAGGTAGTAACCGCTGAAAAACGGAAAACGATCTATCTCGGTCCACGTGTTTTCATCCACGGTAAACAACTCGGCCTTACTATGCTCTTGATAGCAACCCATGGCCATAATGACATCTGAAAAAGACTTATTCCACTGCTGTTGAATGATTTCTAACTCACCATCATTCGTCGCTATTCGACTATACTGATGACAATGATGACTCGGTGTGGTCCTTATAAATTCGCCAGTCGGTGAAGATCCAACATGACACTTGGCCCAAAGGCCACGTTCATCGTTGAAGCAAAGGTAAAGGCGATCATCGGCAACACTGACGCAATCACCGGTGTTGTGATCAAACGTCAAGTTGCCTATTCTCTTCAGGTGACATGATGTCACCTTCGAAATTTGATTTTTCATATCCATGCCGCCAAAAACATAAAAATCATTGTGCCATGTCAATGAGCAGCTGCCCAAAACTTCGACATCGTCGTCAATCTCAAAATTGAAATCGGCGTCCGTTTCTCCAAGTGCGTTTGTAATGATTGGAACGTTTGTTGGGAGGAGCGTGCTCAAGATCAAGACAAGGGGTCTTAAAAATGGGTCATGGTCAGCAATATAAAAAATGCAGCATTTGCAATTCTACTTACGGATAGTCGATGTTTTCGCTCGTTGTCATGGTTAAACCAGGCGTCGTTATTACTTGTGTAGCATTGGTTGTTATCGATGTCGTGCTGTTCGATGTTATTATCGTCGTTGTCGCGATGGTCGGGTAACTATTTTGGGCCTGTGAGTGATTGTTCAGTGCGTATATTGTCACGCCGCCGGTTATGCACGTCGCCACCATTAAAATAAACCACAATGAAAGTCTATTTTACTCGTTCTTTAGTTCAAAGTTACCGCACTCACTCTTTTTTGATCAAATCTTTGTTGAAAAGTAGCTCAATGACACCATTGATTGGTGTTCTCTGGTCTGATTGGGTCTGTCTCGGACACACTTTTAATTTTGCCATAACTTTACTTGCAGAGTGTGGCTTCAATTGAGTCAACTAGATTACTACAAGCTCACTGTTATCAGCCAGATGAGGCTTATGTCCACTTTGATTGTACCAAAGAGATAAATAGTGGAAACATGGTTAAAGAGTCACGATATGGAGCACCTGGTACCTGTCATTCCGCCATGATAAACTGAGCAATTTGTCCTGATAGTATTTGCAACAAACAAAGCATGGTCAAGTTGCCTGCATATTCCATCATTCACCGTGATGGGCCCTATCTGATCGGTGAATACAAGAAAAGTAAAGATATTAGTTTGAATCAGCCGACTGACTGCATGATGAATCCTGGGATACAGTCATCTAGCCGAATTAGCCGATTCGGTTCCGGATCTGAATCAGTCAATCTATGTTAACGATCCGTAATTCATACATAGAAAGTGTCGCTCGCGTGCGAGTGAGCACTTTGGTGAGGAAAGTGAAGCGAGTGATAGGAGAATAGCGCTACACCCGTATATTATCTTGCAAAAGAAGTGGCAGTCTCGGATTCGGGTTCCTCGGGTGGAACTTAGCCTAAATATCCTGATTAGGATAAACTTTAAAAACGCTTATCGTACTGGGACTTTAATTTAGGCATCCGTCAACAAAAAGTGGTCCAGCATTATTACATTTGTGCGACATTTGTGTAACCATGAGCGACGACAAGTAGTTCAACAGACAAGCATACACTTTATTTCAAACATTCAGACAAAAATTTACTCTGACTCTCAGTCAGAGCGGTGTGACGAAAGATTTCACCATGGCAAAATATTTTCGAGCCGGCTAATCAATGCTGCGGGAATCCTGCCGCCGAGACATTTGATTGAATCATCTTCATTCATTTGTGATTTGACCTTGAGCAGACTCTGATCGAGCAGGGAACGGGGCGAGGCGTTCATTGTCAAGATTTCATAACTTGAATCATTTTACTAATTGAGTTCACTGGACGAAAAAACTCACTTTTTGAAGTAGTACTCCTTGGCCTCGAAGCCAACATAGAGGCACCCATGGCCGAGATGAATCTTGCCCGGTAGGACGGACTGCTCCTCGCTTGGCTTCGATAAGAGTGTCGCCTCGGAAATGCGCCTGCCGCGCCAGGTTTTGCCTTCAGCTAGGCTCGTATGCGTTCGTCCTGAATCGAAATGTGTATACAAGGAGAAGTATGAAAAGCGTTCTCACCTATGTAGTACGCTTCATAGAAGCCAGCGTCACAGCCGCCTGTGACGGGTCTGATTGGATTCTGATCAATGTCGCTCTTCTTGCGCCATTTCAAATGACTGTGATAGTCACTGACCATGATCTCGAACTCGTGTAACACTTTGGTGCCCGTCCCATAGGAGACGGTCAACTCCATTTTTGATGGGAGTATATAGCCCGGAATGAATTCGTTCTTGTTCTGCTTCACCCGTTGTCGCCCGATGTACAGCGTTTCGCCGTTGGTGTAAGTTCCACCTGGGACGGCATTCTCGGGAATGGTGCCTTCTTTACCGCATGGCTCCCATCTAACAAAATATTTAGTGTCCGTTGCGCGATTCATTGAGTTGACAGTTCTCTCTGACACTCGTTTTAGTTTTTTGTCAATTTCGTCGTATTTATGCAAGGATATAGGGAAATAGGGGCGTGAACTATGTTTGGATGATGTAATTTGGCATCACAAGGCAAACGGAAGTGGTTTCATATGTATCATGAGTTAATAACTGTACTATCATGTTAATATAACTAGTAATAAAACAAGTGTCATGAAATAATAACGGAAAATTATACACCAATTGGGAGAACTTATCCCGGATAACACACGTGACTGACGTAATACTGATGGAAGTCTGCTGTAGTATAGTTAGAGAGTGTCCCAATGAACAGCATCTTACCCTCGGACAAGCCAGTTGCTCCACTGCTAAACAAATTCTAGAGCAAAGTCTGCCAGCGTGTTCCCGCTTAATCAACCGGTCCGAGGGTATCATGCTGATTCCTTGGTCACCCCCTAAATATAGTACGATGCGTATGAGTCTCATGCGAGTCCGGTGACCCCAGGCAGGGAGGTCATCAATGTGCTGAGTGCCTCACATTTGGGACACGGGGGCTCGTTAAAATGAGGTCAACACAGTACAAAAACCATGACTCAAGTAAAGTCTGAGATTCTTTTTTTTGCCAATCTCATAAACATACCGTAGTACTTCGCTGTCTTTACTGTCAAATCGTGTGTTTGTTATTATCATCGATTGTTGGATAGCCGTGTCTCTTTTTGTTTGTTTGAACATGAAATAAGGTTTCGCCATTTTTGTGCTATTTCATATATTTTTCTCTTCGCTCTTTCTCCCTGTTCTGACTGAACAGCGAGACGCTGACTTATATATAGTGCCTTAATCATAGAAGAATGTACGAAACTGACGAGCACAAGCCCATTGGGACTCTCATGACTTCAATACAGAGCAAATAGCATTTCATCATTTGTCTAACGAGAATCTTTTCGAAAGATTTTCGAAGTTCGATTTTATAAAATCAAAGTTCAAACACACAAACCTAGATTTCGATGCTTACTTTACTTCTCTTTAAAACCATGACTGATGCTCGATGACTACAACTTTGTCCACGCCCCTGTCTCATATGATCACTATGGAGTTTGTGTCACACCATTATGTCAAGCTTATATAAAGTACAGCTGTGGATCAATATAAGGAACACGGTTCCGCACACCACATTTAAAACTCAAAACAAAAGTAATAAATAAATATCTTCCGTAGCAAAAAGTAAATCAACTATTTTGAACTTTTGATTGAGTCACTATTATCGCCTACTATCGTGGCGCCCTTATCATGGCATGCCACTGTAAAACACATATGCAATGTAAGTACATATGCATATGTAAAACAATATGCAGTGAAGTGTATCTAGTCACTTTATTTTTGAGCAGGTTTATTTGGCAAAAACTGAGATTTTAAGGATAAATTCAACCAGGCAAACTCTTATTCACTTCGGCATATCGCCGCTGAAACCATTCTTGAGCCGCATTTCTAAAAACGTAAAAAATTTTTAGTATTCTGCGCTTTTCCAGAATAAAAATAATGATGATGAATTACCAAATCACTTGTTAAACATAGAAAATAGAGTGACGCAACCAAGTTTACCTAGCAGGTGGGCGTTCTGAAAAGTGTTAGGAAACGTGCCCCGTGACTAATGATTACCTTTCTTGCTGCTGATCATGTCCTTGACTTCTTTCAATTGATTTTTGATGTCGATATTCTGATTCGTTATGAATGTCGTCTCAAAATCATCTGAACATGATGAGGACAACGCATCCGTATCACTCCCCGCCATCGTATAATTGACGCCGCGGCCGAACGAGTACCATAAGATGAAGAGCGTGGTGATACAGATGAGCACCAGTCCCGAGCTGCACCCGATGAATAGTGCTAGCGAATCGCAGAGATCTCTGTGGAATTGGTTCAATACCGAGCGAAAATTACTCGATTTACATCGATTCGAATTAGTTAGTACAGTACCCTAATGGTGAACCTTCCCAGTGTAACCAAAATCGCAGATACATATACTGAAACACTACATTTGACTGTGGCCTACATTGATAGAGAGTGTGTACCTTGTGTTCGAAACTGTGTTCAGACATCGGCCATTACTGCATGGTAAATGACACATTGATTTTAATTCTGGTTTGACGTGTACTTTTGATACTGGGATGTGTGTTTGTCTCGTTTGTGTGTCTGTGTGCAATAGCCGGTGTACTATATGCTCTTTTTTAGCTGTGTGTGGCCGCTTCCTATTTGTTTGTTCTCGTTCTGCCAGGAGCACTAACATGGTAACGAAACACCCGCACCTCAACAATGAAAATAGAAGTGAGGGCGTAGTAGTATGCGCCTCGCGCATGGCCAGGCAAAATAAAAAAAAACAATCCCCTTTTCCTGTGATGTTCAAGTTTATCATCGCGTTCACCACATTTGGCACGGGTGCCGATTCTCGGCCAACTCACTACGTATAGAGTGACGGCGACTTCTGAAACATGAATACATAATTATCGGATAAACTGTTGTCGTTGCCCTTTGTGTCAGTTGCCAAAATCGAGTTTCTCTAAAACTGAACGAAAATCGACACAAGCCTCGACGATCGACACACACACGTCAGACAAGGGGCCATATGTCTACTTGATTAACTTGCAGGGCGGTATAGTTTAAAAGTTAATCTGTTATTGCCTCCTCTCCAAAGTCACTGTCACGGCCCGTTTGCGTGCGCGCTTTTTTGTTTAATTTCCGAGCTGGTTTAGACACTCACGAAAAGTGAGTGATGAAGTCAGATCGGGTATTGGTCATCAAAAGAAAGTGAAACACTTGACTGAATAGCTGTGTTTACGGATGTGTTACTGTATCCAGCCAAAGACGCCATGTGTGCCTACAATGTAATAGTATATCGTGTCACAGTCTTGCTCTTAATTTCGTTTTTTTTTATTAAACTCTTAGACTCTGCTCGTGTTCCTTCTCTCTTTATTTTTTTTGCTGAGTATTTTGTGTTGTATTACTCGCATCATGGCAAACATATATTGTTAATTACTGACGCGCACTTTGATGACGGGACCCATAAATTGCCTGTTATCTTCGACGTCAACAATCGATGTTCACTGCTGCTGCTGGCCACGTCACTGACGTCACTGCGTCGTCTTCTGGCTGGCGGGGTGAAAACGGATGCACTGCAGCTGACGGCGCCACCGGTTAGCTGAGGATGAGGTCAGAATGGAATAAATACAAATGTGTGTTCGAATGTTACCGTTGTCGTTGAGCATGTCGACTCATTCGTTTTTTCACAAACTTTGACAAAGCAGTGATAATACAGTTCATTGTTACTCCCGGCCACGTAATTGGCTTGATCTGACACAAAGCCGAATTGCCTTCAATGAATTTGCCGTGAGGTGACCGCCGTTTTAATCGGTTTTCAATTTTACAAAGAAATAAAAAAGCGGTTGACCGCGAAAAAACGCGCGCGTGCGCACTGACACATACCTAAAATGGACGGCTTTCAATGATGTTTGTCGATCCCACGTCTCCTTCAAGTAACCCGTCGTCACTGCCGGGTCATTTGGCGCGACCCAGCTCGGGTATTTTGAGCAGAAATTGTCGAAGAAGACAAATTCCTGTGGAAATAGATTTATTAACGTCGCATTCTCTTTAAAAATGATCTCACCCCGGCCGTGTTCGCTGTGCTTGTATCCGCATATGCAGTGGCCTGGGCCGGTAGTGCCGCTTCCGACGCCCAACATTTAGTCAATGAGATGCTTTAGAATCGGTTTACGAAATGCTTGGCTCAAAATAAGAATCACTCACGAGAATTTGGTTGTCACCACCTGGCTGGAGCTTCCATCGAGCAGCTTCAACTCCATATAATCGCCAAGTGTCGCCGTCGTCGCCGCCGCATATGACAGCGACGTCTGCCCAGTTGCCGTGTCCGACGCCGGATATGCGCTCAACGCCGACTCGTCAATTGATGAGCCATCAAAAACGACCTTGCCGATTTGTAACGTCAATGACGTGGCGAGATCGACGTTCTTCTCACTCGGATCGGGTATTTGTGTATCTTCCGTAATCGTTGACGACGAGGCGGCATCATGCAGTTGAGCATTGAATCGACATTTCAACTCGATCTGGCCTAGTTGGAATAGGGCCGTCGCCGCCGGTGACAAAATATCATTCCAGTAGAGACTGTACTCATAGTACAACGCCTGCGTTGTGCCATCAGTCGCCTCGACGCCCGAAATACCGCACGAGTTCAACGCAATCGATGACCAGCCATATGCCGAGGCACTATCCGAATCGGTCATTGTCTTGGTGGGTTTGACGGCCAGGGCGGTGCCGTCACTTTTCGTACATACGCCACCTGTCTTCACATCGCTGGCGGCGGTGCCTGTTGGTGTCGCCATTGCGGTGACGGTCTGCTCGCCCCAGATAAATGATTGGGTGAAGTCAACCATTGGGAATTTGGCGGTGCGACAGGCCTCGTTGATTGTCACTGTGAAGCCCGTCGTTGCCGCACACGTCACTTCAAAGAGGGACTTGCCACCGGCACAGCCGGTGAGTGCAGCGGCTGAAAATGAAACACGTGTAAACAGACTTCCTGTCGGGCAATTAAGATTATGTCTCAAAATGAACAATCATAATCGTTACTTACATCCAAGTCCCAGTAATCCGAAAGCCAAGCGCATTTGAATCTCTGTGTGTGTGTAGGATCGTGGCTAACCCTATTACTAGGCTTTAAGAGAGCCGCTGAAGAGTAAAGAATGACACGGCGCCAAAGAAGACTATCAAGCAGCTATGTCATAAAATGCACAATCGTAAAGCGTAATATACGTCTAATTGATGCTTGTGACGTTGCGCTGGATTTGTTAATTGACAATAAAGGTGGTTTATGTTGATCATTGAAATTTGGTTACTTTCACACAACACAGGTCACTTACACACTTTATACCTAGCGTTTAAACCAACCGCAACATATGCTAAGAGTACCTAAGTAATGAATCAAGTTGACGTGTTTCCACGATTTTATAGCCCCTCTAATACTGCGGTCATATAATCGCCAAAACAACGCTTCAGTAGTGTCAGAAGCGCTGACGGAAGTGCACTGTCAGTTTGATTTACTATTCGGAAGGACTTTCGCTGTCGCTAACACCGAATGTGAACTTTCCCTAGGCTGAGTGAACTTCCGGTGGCGTTAACTTATCCGACTGTTATTCGGGGCGAAGTTCAAACTTGAAGAGATAAGACGAAGATTGACCAAGCAAACGCCCTGGGGTGATGGCATCACACAGTTTCAAGTTAGGATGTCTGTGTCAGCGTGTGTGGTTTTCAGACATGCAAATGTCACAGTTTTTGATCCATAAATCAAAATCATCCAATCACACTTCGTCAAAATCAAAGCTCGGTAAGCAGTTCGCTGAATGGTCATTTTGAAGCGGAACTGGCCAATTTGGCCCAAATTGAAGCTGATCACTTCCACTTTTCCTTTCTGAACGCCCAAATTGCCACCTCCGTTTTTGCGATGCCTTTTTCCCACTTTGTGTTAATCTTGCTCTCTCTCCTCTCCTCTCCTTTTGTTGTTGAGAGAGAACAGAGTAGTGCGTCCGCGTCGAGAACTTGGGGAGAGAAAAAAAAAGTAGAATGTTCAACTTGGAAAAGTAAGATCATAAAATCATGATTACGTCATCAATTTAATTTTCGTTTTAGGGGACGCATATCCGCCTCGAGCCAGGCATTCTTAGACAATACGGGCCATAATATTCTCGAGCTCTTCAACAATGTCCTGACGGGTAAGGATGATCTGCAGCAGCTGGTGAATGAGAATGGCGTGTTGAACACGTCGACGGAGTTGCCCGGGTTGATTATACAATCCTATCTCGTCCTGGTCAGGTGAGAGAGCGATGAACACTCTGTTTTAAGTACCGTAAAAATAATACTAGACTGTTTGATTTGGACGTGATGGAGCCGGTTCATATGATCAAGGACGAAAACATTGAGCTGATTGAAAACAACACAACAACGTCGAACAGTGATGTGGTCGAGATCGTTAACGCCAACGATTTGATGGGTGATTCAAGCCATCATTTGGGCGTTGATCTGCTCTTTACCGATTTCGATGACAAGAAGAAGAATAAAAAGAAGCAGCGACGGTCGACCACGTCAAAGGCCCTGTCACTCGTCTTTGCCGAAGACAGTGGCGAGGATGATGGTGATGATTTCGATGATGCCGAGTATGAGCCCGACGTGAAACGCGGACGCAGGGAGAAAGTAACGCAGCAGCAGCAACAGCAGCGTGAGCGGAATTACAAGGGCAAGTACGATGTTGAACTGGAGCGGCTGAGCAATGACCAACGGCTCATGTTGATTGAAGCATACGACACATGCCCGAGTAAAACCGCATTCGGCCATCCGACCGATCCAACCGTGACAATGGACATTGCCGAGCGGATCAAGCTCGATGAGAAACTGGTCAAAGCATGGTTTCGACGTCACAAGAACCAGACACCGCCGACCCAACGATCATCGAACAATAAGCATGGCAAGTATAGTGACGTTTTCGCCAGTCTAACGCCGGACCAAGTGGCGCTGCTGAATGCTGAATATAATAAGTGCCCGTTCATACTCGACAATACAGGCATCATTCGGGGCGCCATAAAATGCATACTTTATGTAGAGCAAATGCACTGGGCCAAAGCTGCCCTTGTCATTCGAAGTTACCCAATATAAGTGTTATGTAACACAATTTTCATCTACAGTACACTCCCCTGTATCTGATATGGGAAGTGATAGTGATTCACAAGAGAGTGATCTCTTATCTACAGTGTGATCAGATGAGAGGCGGGCCGTCAGTCGTACATTACTTCCCTACATATATGCGTGCCCCTCATCAGACCTGATTATGACGACGGGCCTGAGCGAAGGCGCCATTTCGTGCTGGTTCAAGGAAACGCGCAAGAAGCAACTTGACGATGGTCACGAGCTGAGCATGACGGAGAATGAGGCGCGCGCCATCAAAGTCGAGTGTAAAACATGTGGCAAGAAGTTGCGTCGTGATAACATGCGCGATCATGTCAAGGCGCGTTGATAAGCTCTTTATTATTTTGATCAATCATTTGTTCGTTCGTTAGTTTAGAAAGTGCATGTAATATATAAAAGAGCCCTTTCAAAGTCCTACCACACTTCCTTCACCGATCGACTGCCGTGTGATGTGTGTGGTAAGCTGTTCTCGACAAAAGAAATGCTCAATCATCATGTCAAAACCGTTCACGTCGACAATAACGAAATCTGCGAGGTCTGTGGCAAGAACTTCAAACACAAGCGCAACTTGAGAGAGCACTTTCGAAAGCAGCACAAGGCCAAGGATCCGTCTAAAGGGCCGCGAATACAGGTATTGACTTTGACGTCGTTAAGAAAGTTAATTAAATGATTTATTTTTAAGTACACCGTGTGCGATATGTGTGGGAAGAAGTACCGCCGCAAGATGGACATGCTCCAACACAAGAAAGACGATCACTTGTTCATCACCAAGGAAGAGGTGGCCGCGTTGGAACGGCTCAAGGAAACAGTTCGACCAAATTATTTCTCGATTGTTTAGTCAAGTTTGCATGTTGAACTTTGAACACAGTTTCTATACGACAAGAAAGGCACCGCGCAGGCGTCAATAGCTGCAGCAGCGCCGGTGGATAGTACTGGTAGTAGTACGATTAACACTGTCTCGATTTATTAAATAATAAAATCTCTGTTTCAATCGCTATCTCTCAAAGATAACAAAAAAAATGAGGTGAACCATGAATGATGAACTGATCTCCTTCCTTATTGTGAAGATTACTGACGTGAGTCTTTTTTATATGACGCCTGGGTTCGCACTCCACGTGATTTCTCTCTCTCTCTCGCTCTCGCACTGCTTTCTGTTTTCGCGCTCACCACTCACTCACTTTCTCCCTTGTCGCCCCATTGAACGGCCCCAATGAGTAGAGAGACAGTAAGAGACAATTCTGCTCTGTTCTACAGTGATGCTGCTGAAAAATGCCCTTATTCTTTTCATAAAAACAGTCAGCCGAAAAAAAGAAGAGAAAAATCTAGACAGACTGAAGAAGATGAGGTGATGATGACATCAGAGATTCTATCGAATATCTATCTATCTATCGAATCGCGCCGTTTTTTCCCATTATTAGCGCAAAAAAAACAAACCTACGCTCTATATATCTAAGGGCCTGACTGGTTTGACATTATTTTATTTCACGCTCAATATGTAGTGTGCAATATAGTGAGTTTGTTGTTTCGCGTTCTAGTTTGGCACTGTTGACATGAACGCAGTAAGAGAGAGAGAGATAAAGCTGTGTAAACTGAGTTATCAGAACACAAGCGCTAAACTAAAGACACACACACAGAGAGTCCAGATTTCAGTTCGAACTCTCTGTGTCTCGAAAATAAAAGTGAGCGGCAAAAAAAACTCTGTCTCATAAAGAGACAGAGTCGAGAGAAAGAGACACACACACACCACCTACACGTTCTACGCACTCGGCCCGTGGGGTGGGATCACCACCGATCCCCCCTTTTTCCATCTAACAGTGCACGGAAAGCATGATATTATATTGGTGAGTGCTGCGGCACACACACACAACACGGGCTATCCACGACTTACACTTACGCAGGGGCCAACTGATGATTGTGTCAGTATAAGAGAGAATCAGAGTAAAAAGAGTGTGCGTGATCAAAGAGAAAAGAGAGAGAAAGAAGGGGGCGCAGCCTCTCTCAGTAAGAGAGAGAGAGAGAAACGAGAGAGAGATAAAAATGCCAAACGAATTAAGTTGAGTGGGTGAACTTTAGAGAAGTTTGAACCGACACGAGAAACCACACAAGAATAACACATCAACGACGAACGATATGGATGAGATGAATACAGGCGGCGGTGGCGGTGGTGACGAGGCAATGGAGCTCGACGGCGTCCAGGGTGATGAGGCGTCGAAAAAGAAGCGAAAAGAGGTACTTTTTTTAAGTTGTTAAAAAATGACTTTTTTCATTAAAAAAAGTGCCAAATCTGCTTCGACACGGCCAGCGGGTGTCACTTTGGCGTTGTGGCGTGTGAAGGATGCAAGGGTTTCTTCCGTCGCAACATTCAAAAGAATGCCAAGTTCGTCTGCTTTTACGATAACAAGTGCGATGTGTTTGGCATCAAGAAACGCAAGAGCTGCCAAAAGTGTCGCATGGAGGCATGCTTGAAACAGGCACGACACCGGGTTCATCTTCGATCTTCGTGTTTGTATGTGTTCGTGGAATGTCAGCTAAATATACAGAGAGCAAATTTGACCAATGACTCACCCGCCCTAACACCTAGCAAAGTTCACCACTCACAAGACACACACACACACATAGTACAAGGTCAAGTAAATGATAAGAACCTGGTACGAAAAGGGCATGAACGCCGCAATGATCAAAAAGAACAACATCCGTAAACCGGGTGAAAGGCGGAAGCAGCAACAGGTAGTTACACCTGTAGTTGTACAGTGACATTTTAACACTTACTTTCGTTGCAGGACAAGGCCAACAAACCAACACAGCTGGCAATTGGCAATTCGTTCCTGGGCAATTTGGGCAAGATTGACAAGACGGCCGGCTTCAAGAATTCGTAAGTCAGCCTAAAGCTTAGCCTTAGACCGCTATTTTTGTGCTCTCATAAAATGAGAGCATCCCCACCTTGGTTTTAATCGAACATGATCATGACATGAAGCGATAAACCGACTCTGGTTGAACCTATTCCGCCCCAGTTTCTCCGCTCCAATTTTGACACAACTCCCGAAATAACCCCCACTTTTCTTTGTAGCATGCGTCACAGCATCACCTCACTGACAACGCAATCGAACAGTCGACAAACGGCGGGACAGTCGAGCGGGG
>SCLD01082322.1:0-14779 GCA_004367895.1 Oikopleura longicauda | reverse complement strand
CCTAACATGGGCTACTTCGACCTGAAATCGGCCAATTTGACCCAATATCGGTCTTTTTGACCTCACATCGGCTACTTCGACCCAATATCAACTTTTTTACTAGAAGTCTGCGAATATCACTAATTTGGAGATACATACATCAAGGTGAAAGTTATGGAATGTAAATCGATTTTGGTCGATTTAGATGTGACATATGCATCGCGCTTTAGCGAGGGAGGGTGGAAGTCCTTTATTCTTTGGAAAATTTCGGACGTCGTACGAGATTTTATTAAAATTCTCTAATGTGCAGATTTGAGTCTGTCGATGATGACTCATTTTCCCTTTGTAAAAGGGAAACGGTTCCAATGCGTCATCATTGAAAAGGGAAAATCCAATCTATAGAAAGAGAAAGGACGAGGGGAAAAAATCATGAAATAAAAATCATGAAATAATTCCCGCATTGATGTCGCCATAATCAGGTACAGAAACAGACTGATGGTTATTATTCAAAATAACTGGTATCGGGAAACGTTCTAGAGATAATTTCGTTCTAGGTTGTTTTTGTCGATCTAGATTATTACTAGAAGTCTGCGAATATCACTAATTTGGAGATACATACATCAAGGTGAAAGTTATGGAATGTAAATCGATTTTGGTCGATTTAGATGTGACATATTATCTTAGTCTTTCAGGGTATAAATCCATATTAAATCATGAATTTACGTTGTATTTATTCCATAACTCGCAAAGACAAATCAATCGTGACTTTAGCCGATACGTATAAAAACCAAAAGGTACATATTTATTTATCAAATAAGATTTATTCAGTATAAATAACTATAGTAACCCAATATTATAATTGGACTTTAGAGCAACTCAAGTTTGAGTAAAATATTTACAGGTAAAAGGATTCCTTCCTTATAGGAATAAATTCTTCCTGCAATTCGGACCATGAATCACTATTCGCAATTGTCCGATTTGGGGCTGATGTGAGATACTGTATATTTTGTATGTAGTGTTGAATCATCTCACTACTTGACCAGTTCACAGATCGTGCTATTTTCTCAGCAGGTACATTTTGCATAATCGCGTAATTAATGAAAAATGTTCGCGCGGAGTGCGCGCTCGGATACTGATCTTTGTCTAGACCCAGTGTATCACATCGCGTTTTTATACGACTCATGATCTGAGCAGTATCTATGGGTAGTGCCGGGTCATCCGGGTTCGGGATAGCATATTTTCCACCTTGTAAATGTGGAAAGTCATGCCATAACCAATTATAACACTCCAATGGGCAAAACATTTCGTTTTCGTTTTTTGGGAACAAAACCAAACGTGAATCTCGATTACCAAATCGATTAGATTTACCAGCTCTTATTTCGGCATTCAAACAGAATTCGCCATCTGACAACTGCACTCGGAATAAATCTCTTTTTTCTAGTGACAGAACATCTTTAATTCTTCCGCCACTGGCCAATGCCCACACAATTGTGACACCTACGACTCGATTCCACACACGTTCTACCGACGTTCGACCTGTTGGCCCCAGAACTAACTGCAATAATCGTATCCATGTACGTATTTTTACCAGTTTCGGCTTTTTCGTCCGTTCATTTGAATTCGGTTCTTTTAAACGTTCTGCTCGTAAAAAGTTCAGAGCACAGGCCAAGGCCTTTTTATTCTTTTCAAATGTATCGTATCCCAATTCAGTGAATACGTCTTTGATCGCGGCTACCACTTGCATTAGGGTATTGTTTTTCAGTCTCGTTGTTGATGAATTCATATGCGCTAGAACATAGTCTAAGATATCGTCAGCTGACCAGTCGACTAATCGCACTTTTTTCATTTCCGCGATCGATAATAATTCTCTTCGAATACGTGCATGTCGTTTGTAACCCGCACTCTTATTTTGAGCCGCATTTAACAATTGCGTGCCTGATGTGAAGTATGACATTACTAATTACATTTTCATACTTTTCACTAAATATGATATTCTAGAAATGGCTCATCTCAACGGGGAACCCCGACAATGTCCTCTGGATGAAAGGCATGCCTTGGAGAATGAATTAATCCGAATTGGAGAAGAACAATGTCGACATCCCATTAATCGCCAATCTGATGAGCGTCCTTACGTGGGTGGTCTTTTACCTGGTGGTGAACCATATTGTCCATATGATTATTTATACGAGATTGAATCTGGACAACGATTTTCCGAGAATCCATATTTACAAACTGAAAGAGATCTTGCTTGGTTAGATCCAGAGCACAAATATCCTAATCCATATTACCAACGACCTAGTCCCGACAATGTTTCTAATTATCATTGCTGGTTGCGTATCACACATTGTCAATCAATGGAGATTTTTTATCATGGCGAAAACCCTACTCTACCAGCTCCACGTTTACAAGACATGTTGATGCGAAGTGAATTCGACTTTTATGGAGGATCCATTCAAGATTTCTGTGTGAATTGGGTTCAATGGGCGCCATTTATTCGTAATCAACAATATTTGAATCGGGTATATCAAAGTGTCCATTCTGGCTGTGATTTCCTTTCATTCTCGAAGAAAGTACATAAGAAGCATGCCCGACGATATCGTCAAAACTGCTATGTATACAGTAAAGCATTTCTATCTCTTAACTATTGTTTACGTTATAAAGGAAATCGCCCAGACAGAAAAAGACTCGTTGATGAATATTACCGGCAACGCCCCAGTGGCAAGATACGTAAAGCTGACCATAAATTTGTAACCGTCGACCGCCGTGTACCGTACACTGCTGGTTATTTTCCGGTTAGAAAGTTTTCAAACAAAGCTGGCCCCGACGATCGAATGATTTGCCCCGAAAGTAAACGAAGTAGAGATTTTCCAACCACTATTTACAAGCAGCTGATCAAGTGGTTGAAAAGTGGAGTTATTCGATATTTGGGTAGTAAAAGAAAACTTGGTCAAAGTTGGATCGGTCTTGCTCGTTTATATCATGCTATTGTCGTAGAGGAATTCAAACCCAGAATTTGCTTAGGTAAATGTCTTTTAGAATTGACATTGATAATATTCATTTTAGATGGATCGATTATGCAGATGGTTACTCCTAAGAAAGCACCTCCTTGTCGACTAGATTCTATCGCTGCCTTATTGAGTATGATTACTCGTGGTGCTAGAATGGTCGTTTGTGATGACAAAAGTGGATTTTCTAATATGATTATAGATGAAGAAAGTCAACCCTTCGCTGCTTTTACTTTTGGATCATTTATCGCTTGTTGCAGCTGCTTATTTTTTGGACACCGTACCGCCCCCAGCTATTATCAAGACATGAACCTCTTTGGGAAAACCATACTGACTCACTTTGGTGTTCCAATGTAAGCTCAAATTACATTTTTAAAATTTTATTTATTTATTTCTAGGTGTTTATACATAGATGATCGGATTGGTGTTACCCTGGACAACACTATCAGTATTCCCGAAGGTCACACCTCACGCGAGTCATACATGATTTGCCTCTTGACAAACTCATTAGGCGTATTTTTATCTGCCACTAAAAGTCATTGGATTCCAAGTACTCGCGTGGTATTTCTCGGATTTATTATCGATTCCATGCTTTGTACTATTGAGGTCATCCCTAAAAAACATGCCGTTGTTACTCAACAAATATTGGACTTGGTTCAAGAATATCATACCCATAAGACTTGGAATATTCATCTATTAGAAACGATACGTGGCCGACTTATCAGTTGGATCATTGTTGTCCCTGATATGCGAATATACATACGAGAAATGAATATAGCCGTTGCTCGGGCGTACGAATTAGATGAATTTACATTATCAGCTGATATTTTGCAAGACTTGCGGTTGACTGAGGAGTTGATGTTATGGACTCGTGTCCCTCCTGAAGATTTAAAACGCCGATGGCTTGATGACCGACACGTTATTGCTAAATTAAAGAGTCATACCATAAGTACTGATGCTTCTGGATTTGCAGCTGGGCTAGCCTTTGGACCACAACGACATTTGCAATACCGCACTTTCACTTGGAACCTCGATGAGACCACCTACGCAATTCATTATAAGGTTTTCTATCACTATCATGACTTATAATTTATGAGTTTCTAGGAATTATGGGCAATCGAGAAAGGAATTTATGCACTTGGTTATCGATTGGTCAATTCAAGGGTCAAAATTCTATGCGATAATAAAATAGTTGTAGCCGCATTTCGACATGATGGTGTTCGCGATCACATATTCTCACGCCATCTCAAACGCATATATCGTTATTGTCGAAAAATGAATATACATTTAAATGTCGAATGGGTCTCAACCAAGGTTCAACAAGCCGATGAACCATCCAGAACTTGTCATTTATCGGACTCACGCCTACGATATCACCTACGCATTGCATTAAAGTGTAGTTTCCGAGTTAATATTGATCTCGCCGCCTCCGCAGAAAATCGTTTGACTAGAAACTTTATATGCCAAGATTATCATCCGGAAGCTTTCTCCTCCGATTGTATGAATCTATTCGAGGAACAAGTTGAATTCACTGCCAATGGGTCCTCCAGTTGTTCGCGACGTCCTGACGTTCAACATTTGCGCCCATAATGTTACCCCCCAAAAGTTTTACAACGTCCTGTGCTCAACCACCTCGTCAACCGGTTCCCCACTTTCATTTATATTTACAATAGTCTCAATTGCTTGGATTTGACTTTTTCACTCGCTATGAAAAAATTCGATTATTACATTGAAATTGGAAATTCTGCTTTCCCAGCAATTATAACCCCTTGCAAACGATTTAGTGGACAGAAGGGTGGTCATTCTATCACTGAGCCTTATTATCGTATTAATCATGAGATAGGATGTACCTATATGTTTATCAAAGGTCATACCCAAAGTGAAATGGAACAGTTCCAACGTTATCTACGTCATTATTCGTTTTACCGCAGCTCATTGGCTAAGGCCCATGTTCGGTTTCTACAGATGCTGACTAATGGTTCTAGTGGATCCTGGACCAATCACAATTTCCAACGTGCTTTTGTAATTCGAGAATGTCAATAACTTCAAAATTTCAAATTTTATTTATTATCATTCGAGAAATAAATTTCTACTTCTCATATCAATTGTAAGTTTCGAATTTTTGAACATTTTATTACCAATAATTTAGATGTACAGTAACGACCCCAATAATTTTGATGAAGTCCCCGCCCTAGATGAGCATGCTATTCAACTCACTGGACAGTTGTATCGTGATGGCCAATCGGAGCTTCAAGTGGATGATCTCAATCGCAATCGACCTAAGGTAAAATTTAAAAATATTATTTGAACCCACATTTTATTCAGGTTCAAACCTTTACTCGAGTCACCAAATTCCACCGCGATCGAATCGATAGTCTTCGGCTTGAGGTCCAGGAGAATACTGATGAGTATGCGTTTCTTGAACAACAGGAAGCTCATCTCAAACGTGACCATGCCCGCCTTCTCAACCTTCGCAATGAACGTCGTGGTATCTCCGACTGGTCCTATGAAGATAAGCAGTTCGTTCACGAGATGTCACGTGAGTTTTGAAAATTTTAAACTTTTTCCTCACCCTATTTTAAGGTATGGAACCTTCATTGTTAGACCGACTTTCCACCATACGGTCCCAGAAATCTGATTTGTCCGATCGTTCACTCAAGAAGATTGAGACCTTGACTGAGCTGGAAAACAAAGTGGCCAAAAGTCAACTTCAACCCCAGTTTGCTGATGCCGGAAGTTCCCTTGGTCGTCGCGAATTTTACAATCAGAAGCGAACCGTCCACGAAATTCTGTTTTCACTCACTGAGTTACTTCAGAATTTTCACACTATCCGGTAGGTCACTTTTCAGTTTTCCAATATTTATCTATTCTAAGGTATGATAAATGTTGTGATTGGGTTGTCGAAATGGTCACCGCAATGGAAGAGGCCCACCGAATCCGTCCAACCGCTACTTCTCAACGCGAGTTGACCCATTACGAGGATTTGCAAAGGGAACTCGTCCGTATGAAGCGTGTTCTTGGACGAGACGACAAGCCCCACGTGTCCAGACTCAATCTTTTGCTTGTTATGGTTAGTTTTTCCCCTTTTATTCAAATTACCCTAACATTCATATTTAGGCTCGTGCTTTGCCCACCGAAAGTTTGTTAAATAAACATCGTTCTCGCGTCATTACAGAGAGTCGGTGGGGTGATAAAGATATGAAAGCCTCCCTCAACTCGAACTCCCTTCAGACCTCCCCTTCTATCACTAATGACAAAGGTGGTAAAGGTGACAATAAAAAGAACAAGTCTGAAGGTAAAGGGAAAGGTAAAAGATCCGACGCCGGTGACAACGACTCCAAAGATTCCAAGAAAGTCAAACGTGATGCCATGTGCAGTCTATGTGGTCCCACTAGTGGTCACTCCGATATGCACTGTTACCACCTACACACCACCCCTGAAGCCAAGTCAAAAATTGACGAAAATCGACGACTGCCCGAGATGAGAAAACATTTCAAGCAGCTGGATTTTGCTGCTCGTAAACGTAGTACTAATCCCCAGCTCACCTCTAAAGCATAACACTGCCATCACTTCTCCGTGTATAATCTTTTTTACCATTTTATTTTTATATGAAAGTCTATTTTGCATGCCAAAAAATAAAATTTTATAATATACATTTTAACTGTTTTATTTGGAAATATTATTCTAAATGTACAAGCAAATAACAGGGTTTATTCATTCAGATTCGTAATAGTTGTCTAGATAGTTATCAACGGCTCCTTCTGAGTCAGGCTCTTCCTCGGAGGTTCCAACTGCACTGTCATGATTCGAATCGTAATGATCCCACATTGAGTCATCAGAATCGAAGTCACTTCCCAAGACACTATCGCCTTCATAATAATGAGCATCCACATATGGGCATTCATCATGCAAAGCTTTCAACAAGGACTCACGTCTGGTTTCATTCACCATGTAAGTGTCAGCCATCCGTTCACAAAACCGGTACATTGCCGTATATTCATCATGAAGTTCATCGTTGAGTTGATCCTGATCGTCAATTTCAGGTTCAAAATCGTCCTCATCGTCAATTTCTTGTAGAATATACAAATCTTCTAATCTGTCATAGCCCAAGTTCATTTCCGCCCGTTTCATACCAATCGCCTGAATCCCCAAATAAGCCAGCATTTCCAACATTATTTTTTGATTTCTAGGCATATCCGGCTCGTGACGTTCGTTCGATTGGTTGGCATTATTTTGTCCCGTTTCGACCTCGTCTTGTTCACTTAACATATAGTCCTCAATTCTTCTATCACAAGAAAATAAATCCGACATTCTGAATAAACATGTTACATTATTAGCAGATATGATTATTAGTTAAGTGACAGTTCGAGCGTTTCTATACACGGTCTTTTGAATAATAGGTCAAAGTAAAGTGGTGCTAGGTTCATTTGTCGTTCCCAAAATTCTATATTCTGGCCAAGGTCGTCAATATCGTTTTCGTCAAAAGAACTGTCAAATTGCATATACGCCAAAAACGACGGATTTTCGTAACAATTTGGATTTGAGTGTTCAGGTATATTCATTTCGACCATTATCGAACATTTTATGAGTTCATCATTTGGGAATTTTTTCACGATATTTGATAACCATTCACTAGCATGCGTTTTTAACCAGACTGGAATCAATTTATCCTCCCCATACTCATCCCTTTCTACCAAATGTTTTTCAAACCATGTAGATCTAGTTTTCGCCCGATCAGAAATTTTAATCATATTTTCAATTTCCTTATTGGTCATGAACTTAGTTAAGTATTCTAACAGGCTTTGTTCTTCAAACAGAATTTTTGACGAATATTTTGATGAGATTATAAAATTTTTAGTGTCGACCGGTCGTTGAAGAACCAATCTACCAACTGGCCAATGCACAATACGATTTTCAATCCAATCTAAGGCGTAATCATGATCAACCCGTAATCCATTCGAATCCGAAGTTGCATCTGGGAAAATCGCCTGGAGAAATCTGTTTCCCAATTCCACAATAATGTCTCTTCGTTGATTGTTAATAGGTTTGTTCTCCTCTTTGACCGCCTCCAAAAAGGTATCCCAGGACCCGTGACCGATCATATTTGTCATTCTAAAATAAGACAGAGAATCACTAAAAATAAAAAATTTTATACACAATAAAATTGTAAAATAAATAGCAAATAATGTCATACAGGCATATCCATTACTCTAATTCTCTGGCCAAGGCATTAATTTTAGTACTGTCGGATATTCGGTCTGAGGGCCTAGAAGGTAACTATCGTCTTCAAAAATTGGAACCAGTGGTCTTGGATCCTTTGCTACGAAGTGTTGTTCATAAAATAATTTTGAATTTTTATCCGTTCGAGTTTTGTTCGACGGTATCTCGAAATGATTTGTAAAACCCCTATTTAGATACCCAAACTCGAATCCTGGTCTAACTTTGTAATACGGGGATTTCCGAATAATTATCGAACTCCTTAATCGCATCCCAGAACTGTAATTTCTTATACCTATATCTAAACCAATTTGATCCAGGTTGGGTTCGGTCAAGAATTCTGTACGTACAAAGTTAAGAAAAGGGTGAAAGGTATCTGGGTGTAGAATTTCATATTTGTCCCATTCTACCCTCTTTTGCAAAATATTATCTTCATGTAAGATATTACGGAAACCACAAAAACAACACTTCGTCTCAAAAGATCTAGGACTTATAAGATTCATACTATCACATTCCTCAGACTGGCACCAAAACAGACCTTTTTTATACGCAAAGGTCGAATATACCGGATGCTGCATATCTAAACCGGATTTGAATTTAGAGTTTGGATTTGTGTAAATTGGCAAAGCTGACCAAATACGAGTTTCAATTTGATCTGCCTTCTTGTAAATATCTGGATACGAACACATGCCCCCCAGTTTTTCATCATCCCAGGTAAGCGATGTTTTTATCTAAATACTAGGAAATTTGGCTCACATGACAATTTACCTTCATAAAATCTTGCTCATCCCTTTTGTAAACTATAGCCCCACACCAGATGGTATCATTACGACATTGGCACTCATTACGTTCCTTCTTGAACTGACGAGTGTCCATACCTCGAACAAATGGATAACCTTCATACTGAAATTTCATTCTGAATATAGCAAAATTATTGTTTATTTTAAAAATTATATTTTGATATACATTCATGATACAGTTAAGAATATGTTCAGCGGAAATAAGAATCACCCAAAATTCGGTTCAGTTTTTCTTCCAAGTCATAATCAGCATTTTGTGACGATGACGGACCTGCCAATTGTTGTAAAGAATCATTGATCGATGTAGATTGATCTGGAGGCAATGTCAAACCTGCTGATGGTCCTGGTCGGTGTCTCGAAATTTCAAAAGTAGTTTCCGGTTCTACAATTTCCACTTCATCCGATGCTGACCAGTGACGTAATCCCATCGCCTGAGCTGGCACCAGTTTACATTGATCAATTTTTCGGTCCATTGCCCTCAAAGCTGCCACCTTTGCATAACCACTTTCAAAGTGTAGTTGAAAGCTTTTGATGACATCTTCTAAGCTAACCGAACGTTTAACAGCATTTAACAAACGATCTAAATTTAAATTTAGGTTGAATTAAACGTTTTTGACTTACTCAGAAACTTCTTCACATTTGTTTGTCTTGATGCCGAAATGAACGCCTCCGAACACCAATTTGCTGTTGCAATCAGATGTTCAAATGACCTGTTCCCATCATCATTAGTGAGTCCAACAAATGCGGATGCCCACACTGCCGCCACCAAATCATCACGGTAAACCATTCCCGAATTGGCCTTCCATTTCATTAGGGTGATTACTGATTTATCAATTCCTTGAAAAAAGGATTTCAATTCTCCAACTTCAAGGATTAGTTCTTGGATGCCCCCTTTAATACGGTTATCAGCCTGTTCTCGAATCAACCCCGGTAGAGTTTCATTGAGATTGCGTAACATAACTCGATTTTCTTCTGAAACCTTAGAATTGTTTCTCGGATCAGTTGGAGTTGTGGTGGCTGCAACCGCCTAAATATTATTACTATGTATAATTATCGTTCACAACCTAACTTACATTATTCAGAAGGTCTTTGCCCCTGGCTGATTCAAAGAATTCCACCAAAGCTGTTTGAACATCAGAAATATCGCCCAATCGAGAATTGGACCAACTTTCTTCAAGAGCGGTAGTATTTTCTTCAGCTGAGTTTTCCTCTGATTCCAGAGTCTCCCCTTCCGGTTCTGACTCTGAACTCATTTCCGACTCAGTTTCAGGTACAATTGTCCGTTCTTGAACCGCTACCGACTGTTGTGTCGAAGCTACCACCGTATCCACCACCACAGGAGGCGCAGACACTGGTGTCATTATTGGAGCAACTGGTGTCAATGGAGCCGTTGGTGCCACTACTGGCCCTGCTGGTGCTGGAGTCGATGCTTCTTGCTCTGGGCCCTGGACCACTGGTAATTCAGCATTTTTCGATTTTTTGGTTGCGTTCTCACCGGACGCGTCCAAATTTCGTTTTTGACCCTTAAAATAATCACAAATATTTGTTTGCCTTAATTTAACTTTTTCATTTTCAACGTAACGTTTTGTACGACCTATGACTTTAATTTTAAGCATTCTAAACATTCTGACCTTTTTTGGAGTCATGGCTTTTTTCTTGGCTTGGTTCCATTGTTCAGCCAAAACATTCAAATGTCGAAGTTCTGACTTCAACATATTTGTCACTTCTTCCACAGTTTCAATGTTAAAGTGAATTCGAAGCATTTCGGCTCCCTTCAAGCAAATCGATCGAAACCCTTCCACAGTGGTGGCTTTGATCGTTTCGTTCCAACTGTCTTCACTGGTTGTTCCCTAGAATAATCAGAATAAACCGGATGCATAAAATTAACCTTCCCCGATCCTCAAAATTTCACCAAAACCTAATTTTACCTTCCCGGATGAAGTGAATGGCACCTTCGACAATGTCTCAGGTCCTTTCGTAGTTGGTGGCATAGCCAACACAGGTTCCATTTCAGATTCCTTCATTGGAGATTGTGTTGATGCCGAAAAAGACAGAGCCCTTTTGGCTGACCCTTTCTTCGGAATCTTCGTTTTTGGAAGTTCCATTGAACTAAAATAATTTTAGAATTTGTTGACACGTGACTTATAAATTTAGATCTTACCCTGATTCGAAGGTTTCTTTCCAAGAGTCAGAATAAGATAATTGTTGTTGACCACGAGTTGGTTGAATTCTGGTTGGTGTTTTCACCGGTGAATTCATCTTGACCGGTGACTTCTCGACCTTGATCGATGCCACCTTCGTTTTGTTTTTGGTTGAGCTAAATTATTTTATCATACAAATTTGATCATACGTGAAAAATTCCGATAATACGATAAACATGTGTGTTCTGTATGACTCACCATTTTTTAACCGTTTTTTCCAGTTGGCGCGTATTCATCGTGACCTGAATCATGCTTTTAGCTCACTGGCGCCCCCCGAATTTATTCGAATTCTACTGGGTTATATAAACCGCTTTCAACCCCACAGATTCATTCTTTCTACAGAGACCTAAGTTCTGCCAAATTTTCCGTTAAATACGTTGAAAACATTTTTTACCTTTTTTCTCGAAACTCGAAATATTTGTGACTATTTTTTGATTTTTCAAATTTCATAAAACGAAATCTAGAAATTGGACCAGTCTAACCGCCATATTTTAGAATTATAATGACACGACTCGGAAACTCCTCAGGCTCCTCAAGTGGTGGACATCGCTCTAGTTCTCATTCCGTCCGTGGACGTGGTCAAGGTCATCCCCGAGGTCGTCCCCGTGGTCAACACACCCCACCACCCCCAGCTGGAGTTGAAATCGGTAAGAAACATTATGAAAGTTAATTCTTTTCCTAAATTATACATTAGTCACCCGCCGAACTGATCGTGACGTCACCACCGGTGACATACCCAACCAACCCAACTCAGCTGATCGCATTCGGGACTGTCTTCAAGCGTTAAAACCCAATGAGAATAAGTTGATGCGATATTTACGTCAATCTTTCCCCATGAATCAATTTGGAATCACCTCTAAAGCTTGTGTACTTCGTCATGATGATATGAAACGCTCCGTCGTTAAATCTGCTAATATGAATGGTTTCACTACCAACTCCGGAGAAGAAGTCGTTCGAACTTCAACCCCTCGTCACAGTGGAGGTAACAATTTTTTATGTAATATTTGATTCAAATCGCATAATTCAGAGTATATTATCAAAATCGTTCACTTCTCGAATCCATCCCAGCCTATCAAAGTGTTCCAGGTCGAGTGGTTTTATAATGAGAATCGAACCACTGCATTCGTACCCGAAGATTTGGCAGTATACTTCCGGCTTTGTAAGATTTATTACAACAACAAGAAAGGTATAAATACTCTACCCATATATCTGAGTTACAAATCGGTCAAATGTTAACTAACTTATTCAGATCCATTTTATTCTTGTCATGGGGGGTACAGTAGCAGCTTCACCAAGACCAACATGGTCCAGGCTGGTCGTGAGTGTTTGACCATTCAATTACGATTGCTTCGTCACATTTCTAGTAAGTCATCAAAAAGAAATCCTAATAATTGGTTTTGGTATTTTACCCAATTCTAATTTACATATTACTTAGAAATAATGCTTAGGCTGAGTTTCGAACTCAGTACCTCTCACACTCAAGCAAACCCCTCGACCATTACACCAGAATTCCTATTTTCGCTAACTAATATTCTCAGATGTGACTCATTGCCGAAAAAGATTCGCCGGCTCAAATGGTGACAATGTAAATCCATTACAAAGTATCTGTAGTGACTCCCGTTGTTATGAAAATGGACCTTGCAGTCCAATAACTGTCGATTGTCATCTAGCCCGTTCATACCTTTTTTATGGTCAATTGTACGAATGTCTCATTTCATGCCTCCCCTTGAAGGATTACTCAACCATGCCTCAAATATCCGAACAACAAGGTGGACTCCGACATGCCAATCAACTCGATCATGAGTTCATCGCTGCTCATCTAAGTAAGTTTACTTGCCCAGCTTACCTCCTTTTCAAAACACATTTAGATCGCATTTTTGGCCGACACCACAAGCGAAATCAGGGTATTTGTACTCGAGATATTCATCTTTTGGTCGGATCCTCACAAGGAAAATTGAAACGTGATATCATTGTAAGTTGACTATATTTAGAGTAATAACTTCACTTGGGTTACAGTAATATTGGTTATATAAATAATATTTAGGCTTGCGTTGAAACCGTTTTCGGTGCTGATCTCGCCGCTGAATTTTTGGTTGATGGGCTCCACAGCGCCAAATCTGACATTCGTGGTTACCACCAGTTTCAACCCAGTGGGGTACATGGATCATCATCACCCAGTCTTCGATTCCCAACTAAGGTACTTCGAGTCTCCAGAATGACCTACGGACAAATTTTACATCTTTTGGTAAGTATATTACATAATTCGACATTCGAATATTGTCCAAAACACGCTAAATTTATATTTCTAGTCTGCCATCCTTTTGCTCCTGACCACTCATTACAAGGCACAACTCCCAGACCTCCGATCTGTGCGAAAGGAACAATTGTCCGAGTTTGTATACCACGAACATTCAGTGTGCTCATTTATTGCCTTCCTCAGAGATGCCCAATACTACACCGACGAGACCACTCACCCAGATTCATTGCTTGCACTCCGACGATTTGAGCGCGCTCACCAATCATAAATCAAGTCTCATCACTGTATGATCTAATCTACAGTACCCATTTCCGTTCTTTCTACAGTACTGAGCTTAAACCTCATTTCAAACCCCATATATGATTCATATGCTCTGAAAGAGACCCTCAATATTGCAAGAAATCGACAAAAGGTTTTTTAAAATTTTTCTTTATTTAGATAGTAGAAACCAGAATGTCCCGTTCAAAGACCACTGCTATGGACGGCCTTGATTTTAATGGTCCAGACCTCAAACTTCACAACCATGTTGTTGGATCTTCACTGGATGAATTTGCCCGAAAGCTTCTAGGTAAATATTTAGAATTCTAAATTTCCAAATTTAATGTTTACCTGTAGCCTTGCTCATCACAACCAAAGTACACGATCGCTTCGATTTGTCTGCAGTGTATCTGGGATTAGAAGCTGCTCAAGGACAAAGAGAATTTATGAATCCGCTTGAACTTGGTCGAGCTCAAGGCTTCATTGCTGCCTGGTCCGAGATACGGTAAATACTGTTACTAGACTTTCTAGAACAAATTCATCCCCTTAATAATTTATTTAGTGAACAAAAAGATAGGAGTACCCTGATCACCACTCCGGTGACCGGGAGGAATCCCAAGATTTTTCCGGTACTATCCACCGAACAATCCGATGCCTACAAGACGGCTTTGAAGGAGTACAAGACACCTATCAAGTTTGGTTCATCTTTTGGACTTTCCAAAGAAACAATGGCTGAGGACCAGGACTCCGACTAAAACTTCTAACTTTTACCCTTTAACCTGTGCAAAATTTAGAAATAAATCAAAATTCCCCCAAAAAATATTCTAGAAATTGAAATTTTTTCCAAAAAAGTCCCATTTCCCTCAATTTCCTACAAACTTAGTCTCCCTGGCCCCCAATCTCTCCCATTTCCCCTCTCTATCGGCTAAAGTCAGGAATTATTTCATTATTTTCATAAAAAATAAAAATCATGAAATAATTCCCGCATTGATGTCGCCATAATCAGGTACAGAAACAGACTGATGGTTATTATTCAAAATAACTGGTATCGGGAAACGTTCT
>SCLD01082213.1:0-14779 GCA_004367895.1 Oikopleura longicauda | reverse complement strand
ATTCAGATAGCTCCTTTGGACTGTTTCCTGTACCAAATGCCGATTTTCCTGGATCCTTACCTTGGATCCCGCAAGTTAAAATGCCGTTGAAATTTACCGTATGTCAATATGTTCAGTGAAGGAACAAATGTTTGCGTGTTTGCCTTTAAAATTTTTGAACCGGGGAAAAAATGGAGGCCTAAATTTCCTGTTTGAGCCACTAAAACATCGGCCAAGGTATTTGGAAATATTATTTGCTAATCTTATTGCGTTGTTTATAAATCGCAGTATGAAATAGTTCAGTTGAAATTGGTGAGAAATCTAATATCCGACCGGTGAGGTTTATTTTCTTGGTTAACTTACTTTTCATGCTTCTCATTACCTTTGAAACTAAATGCTTTTCAAGCAGAAGCGTAAAACCTTGAAGCTGTGCATGACCTTGGCTTTGAATTCTAAAGTCTAGTTTGCTGTTTTCAGCGCGTCATTTCCCCGGCATCATAATTTTTCAACAAAAACAATTTGTAAAGTCAGACCTGAATTCCAGCAGAACAAATATTTTGTTTTTAAATGTGGTCTGTTCGATTGAATAAACTATAAATCTTCAAGGAAGAGAGCAATGAATTAATTTAGAGCCTAATTGTTAAATTATTTTTATCCAAGCACTGAATTTATAGGATTATGAAATATTGGGGTTGACCTAACGATTCCAAAGTCGTATTTGGACTCCTGGTGACGAGCAACGAATCAACCAGCTGATTGTGAACGATAAAAACAGGGTGATTTACGGACAAATGAGGTCATTGAAGTGATAAAAAGGGCAGGTTGATATTAACCGTGCCGTGTTGGTTTAATTAAGGGCACTTTTAGATTGTTTAAGATCGATGGGTTGTTAATTGGCGGTTAACACTTCTGTTGAATTGAATCAGTTTAACTCAAAACTAATATTTTGAATTCTAATCATGAGAGTAATTCAATTTTGCATCCTTGGTACGGCCGTTTACTCAGCTGAAATTGGAAATAAAACACAAGAGCGGGAAATAGTCAACGTGTACCATGGTCCACCAGGACCTGTAGGTAGAGCGGGACCAGTAGGGCCACAAGGAGCGCCAGGTGAACCCGGGCAGACTGGAGAACGAGGACCAGAAGGACCACAAGGAAAACCAGGTTGTTTCTAGTGTGACGAATGCGATTTTATTTCAATTTTAGGTATTGCTGGAGCGGACGGTATTCCAGGCGTTTCTGGTCATGCTGGACCTCGGGGTCTAAGTGGGCGAGTTGGTCGACCCGGACGGCCCGGTAAAATGGGTCAACGAGGACCACCAGGGCCACCCCCTGAAATCAGTGCTGAAGAATTTTACACACTGAGAGATAACTGTGAATCACTGATTCAAGAAGTTGAAACTCTCAAACAATATTTCAATTCAATCATTCGCTCCCAAAATGCTGAGACTGCCAATCTACCAGTTTATGATGACCTTGACGGTGGTGAGTCATCTGATGAACTTATTCCCGCCTACGAATAATACAAAAATTATAATAAATGTGTAGGAAAAACAAAAATTGATCAGTTTTCAAAGTTTTTTATTCGTGATAATGATATTTAGATTATCATCCGTGTCGCATTTTAACGAAAATTTCATTTTAGCATTTTTCGCAGCGTTTTATGGTTTTGTTGATTCGGTCATTACTTCTATTTACAATTTGTACATTTGGAGACTGCTTCCTTATAAAGCCACTCCATGCGTGAGTGTTGCATATAATTTTGTGTCGCTTGGAAATTGGTATCAGGTCTTTAGATATTACAGAAAGCACATTGAATAACATAGTCTAAGTTTCAGCAAGGTTTAAATGTGCTTTCTGTAGGGATAAATATTACGTAGTTGATAAAACTGAAACGTAATAGTGACGTTATCATAAATTACTTTTAGCATGTTCCAGATAATTTGACGGTATTCCCTGGGCAGCATTCATAATATAAAGGATTGTAAGTTCTTCCTCCGCAACACGATCTATCATACTGGGAGCTAAACAAGGACTTAGTTTCGGGCTCTTAGATAATCAGATTTAATCTTCAGCAAGATCTTGCCCAGATTTGCACCAATCTTCACAATCTAAACGAGTTCAAGTAACCTGAAAGGATATCGTGAAGGGTAATCTCCACAGCATTGATTTCCCTGGTCGGGCTTGTCTGAAATCTGACAATTTTCGCTTCGTTCAAATCCCCCCTTTGCTGAAAGAGATCGAGTCAGCTGAACGCCAGACCAACTCAAATTCATCATATCTTTACATGGTATAACGACTGACGGACGGGCCGTAAAGTCATCAATAAAGTCCCAAATTAGGCATAAAATTGAACAAAAGAAATTACCACGTTCCTTGGATTAATTTTTTTTGACATTTGCATAGATTATTTTCACAGCCATATTCAGAAGCTTTGCAGAATTCGTTTTTTTCATTATAACCCTTGTAAACACCATGTGTACATTGGTCTATATCTAAGCATCTCAAGCATTGGGTATATTGAAAGCAAACTAAATCAAATTCATCCATTGGTTGTCCGTCTTTTTCAAGGTCATTTTATTTCCTTTTGCTTGAAACGAGACCAAAAATAAGCCGGACATGGGACCGGAAGTTAAACATGAACCGACAGTGAAAGTTTAAAAGACCATTCCTGGTGGGTTAACGCCTCCATCGGTTAAAAATTGACAATAGCAACCATAATCAGCAACACGCTCTGCTTCAAATCCATATTTTTTCAATTCAGTCAATAAATGTTTTCCATTTGAAAATCCAAAGGCAGATGCGAGTGGAATAGATGAAATAAGTGCAGCTAGAAATGTGTCAGTGAAAACTAGTTGCGAGTTGCAACTTACGACCCTCTCGCTAAATTTCGCAACAAAACCGTAATCCCTGCGAGCTTCCTTACCTAAGTTTTTCATGATAAAAATCTCGAGTATGTATTTGCTGTGAATCTAAAGCGGGTATTATAATGAATGAATTAGGAGGTGCTTTGATATAAAAACCGGCGATGCGGTGATAGAGAGCCCGTTTCAACTAAGTTTTAGCATGAGAGCGCTCGACATGGGATCCGTCAAGTATATGCAAAGATAATAAGACTATATTTATTGTTGTGGGCGCGTTTTGCGGATAATTAGACTGAGAAATTGAACGTTTAGATTCAAATCGCCACTCTTTTAATTCAATTTCCGATAAAAAACCTGAAATAAAACCTTATAAGGCCCTTTAAAATGAATTTTTCCATTACTGAATGAATGCAAGATTTTTTACTATTTTCAATTAGAATATCAAGCCGATTAGGTGGCTCTTTTTAAACTCTAAACATTACAAACGACCTTTCAGTTTGATATATCCAGCAGACCATTTTGCATAGAACTCGTCGAGAAATTCAATTCCAAATCGGATTTTTATTACTCTTATTGGTATGTGATTACAAGCAAAATTTATCGTCGTGAAAATTTTGAGATGAAATACATAGATACAAAGGTTTTTCAGATTCAATTTTTTTATAATTTTTTGGAAGAAGCAAGTTTTCAAAGATTTTGTACTAGTATATCAAAAACAATTGATATTTGATTTCTTACTGAGATGGATGCAACTCATTCAAATTTTAGACCTGGCTTTTCAAATTAGAGGGATTGAGCGTGTTAAACCTACGATTCAATTATCACGTTTATACACGAAAATTCTTTTTTGAAGAGACTATAACGAAATTCTAAATCTCGTGTGTCTTCGACAGCTTGAACGGGATCAGTAAAATTACTTCATAGAAATATATTTCTTTCTTTCTTTTCAACAAAGACAAGTTATTTGAGCATAAAAATGTCGGATATTCCCGAAATGTAGCAGATAGGGGTTAAACTCTGAAACTTCATAATCACGTGAGTCTTGCTAAATACTCTTTGATCTCTAGTTTTCATTTGAGCCACTTGATTCGCCACCACGTGAAAATCAACCACGTGACATTCAACCACGTGGTTAAGCCGACCTTAAGTCGGTCCAGACACACGTTGATGTGTTGTTTATAGATGTTTGTGGTTCCAAAAAGAAATAATTTGTCTTATAAGGTGAGTGACTAGTCGATAAAGCTTTTTGTTGTATCGTGTAATCCCGGATCGGAGCCACATGCCAAACACTTGAGGTTATAAGAAGCAAATTTAAGTTTTAAGGAAAAAGATCACTGTGCAAATCGCTCAAATCAAGTTGAATCTAAACTTCTATTTGCTGAGTAAGATATATTCAGCTAACTGTAATCTATACAATAAAAACGTTCATTTATCGGCGGTGAACCGGCATATCATCGGTTAGTTACTGGTAATCCAGAAAACCAGTTTAATGACCAGAAAGAATCCAAGATGGGAACACAACGGATTCAAGAAAATGGCACAACGTGATAATTGGTTCGGTTTATAAAATATATATTTTCATAATTTTTACACGATCAGCTTTATTTCAGATCTCGCTCATAGGTTCAGATCTAAAAAGGATTAAGAATAAGCGTGAAATTACGATAGACATGAAGGAGTTAGAAAAACAGCTCACCTCGGTCCAACTCATTATTATGAATACCATGATGTATGAACCATGGTACACTGCAAAACTTTTAGTGAACCGAAACTCAACATGAATTCAAGTGCCATAGCCTGGTTCATAGGCCTAGTGGTTCATCAGCTTAAAACTTGTTCGAAAAGTAACTATAATTCAGTGAAGGTAGTGGGTATTTGTAATTTATATTTGGTTAAAATAAACCGACGATTTCCATCGTTGAGGGTTCAAGTTTGGCTAGAAGTCAATCAAAACTAGTAATGTTATCTTGGTTAACCAGCGTTAAGCCCTTCGTTAGAAAAGCGGTTAAACATGGTTGGCTATGAAACTTTTTTATTTGCATAATAAAAGTACCGATCGATGAAATAATGATATTTCGTTATCTTAACAATATTGATTTTAAATCGAGACCAAACTCAATGCCATGTCTGCCAGAGAAATATCCCCAAATTCTACGAAGGTAATATTCTGATTTTATTCAGAACCGAATTCGCTGGCTGCCTTTAACTTAATCACGTTTCCGAATAAAATAAGTCAAGAAACTTGCCTTAAAGATTGATTTTGAAAGTCATTTTAAATGATATTGAGCATTTTAGAATACATGTTAGCTATTCCAAGTGTAAATTCTGGAACATTCAATCGGTCATGACCAACTCAGAAATAAGAAAAATAGTTCAAAACTGTGACAAATGGGTTTTGTAAAAGAGAACTCTGACAGTCAAAGTCTGACTAAATTAGATCGACCAAACTCATTCGAAAACATACAAGCGTCATGGTCGACCATGTACTCAACGACCGTCTGTACTTACAACATCATATCGTCGATATCATATATCGAACTTTCTCAATGCAGCATTGACCTTGTACCAGTACGATCTAGTACTAGTACAATCTTGCTATAAGTAAAATGGTCGTACCTGATACTGACTCGTACTCTGGTCACATTTTCCTCGGTCGTACTTGTACCTCGTACTACCTCGTACTACCTTGTACTACCTCGTACTACCTTGTATTCAGTATGACCCAGTACGACCCAGTACGACCAAGTCGTATTTAGGAGCCCTGATTGACAAATTATGCTCTTCGGAAAGCATCACGTTCCAATTATTCAAACCATCCCAAAGTTTCTCTGTTTGAAACCTCGGTTATAACACGGTTTATCTTAGATTTGATAATGATTATGATATTTTCCGTCTAACATGATTGTTGATTTCATTTTAATGTGAAAATAATTGTCGATTTTAACTTTTTCATTTTTGTCAAAGTTTGGCATTGAATGAGCGATAATTTGTTGACCACTTTGAAACAGTTTGGTGTTTAGTTTGGTTTTGAATCATCCATTTGGTGGTTTCATGAACAGGAATAGGTGGTGACGGTCTCCAGATCTGAGCCATATTTACACCAAAATGGAAAATCGAATTTAACTCCCTGATACCCCATCAAACCCTTGCCAAATGTATCAAGTGATCCTGTCTCGAGAATAGGATAAAATCACACTTCTAAGAATGAAAGAAGAAGTGAAGAAAAATTAAAGATTTAACCGAATTATTTGACGCTATTTGACAAGATAAAGTCTATATCTCAGATATCTCAATGTCAGTCTTATTTTAATTTGGATTTGCTAGTTATTGCCTGATCATACTTCTTCATCGTCAAAATCATGTCAATTGGCAAGAGCCTTCAAATCAAAACTAGATCAAACCATTTATCATTCGGAATGATTCATTCCTTAAAAAAATCTTACGACATAAGATGTCGCCAACCTCAGAATTGGATAAGATCAAAGTACAAGTATACAACACTACTATCCTTCAAAGTCCAAGTTTTCGTTTAATTATCGCTTCGAAGATAATTTCTCTAGGATGACTACTGAATTGGATTTGAAAGTTTGAATTTGAAATTGAATTAGGGGAGTGCGAAAGTGTTAAGGTTTTGCCAGCAATGAAAATTGCATTTGAAAATCATGACCGACGTGGCCAAGCAATCCCGCCCGTGCTCAAATTTTCAAATACTCTGAAATTGATAAATTAATATCATTAACAGAAACTAATATAATAAAAATAGATAATAATTTTTGGGAGTTTTTTCTTTGGAAAGTTTAACCATGAACAAAGTAAATCAACGTACAAAAATGACCAGATTTGGCGATTTTCAAGAGAATATTATCGTGTCATGCTCATTTTAAATAGGTGTGACCAAGGAAACCAGATTCGGATTTACTAAAGACAGCTGAAACATATTCGAAAAATAAATGGCCACGTAGTTGACATATAAAATCAAACACTCCTAAAGTCTCAATTTCGAACGCATTTGACGGGAAAATAAACGATTCAGATCACGGCAGCAGTTTAGTTTGAAACTGTTTAGAGTCATTGATCTATGTCACAAATGATGCATTAAGTATGATTCAGCGCTTCAAAATATGTTTTCAAACTACAGATGATATTTTCAATCTCAAACGATTGTTTCCGAACTACACATTACTGGGTGCACCGTAACTCTAACTTCAATCTAACTCTCAGTATACTGACACCAACCCTAATTGCATGCTGACTCTCAAATTGTACTCGATCTCAAAACAAAAAAGGCATACAGTTCAATGGGAAAAAAGAGGAAAATGTATGCCTTTTTTGTTTGGAGACCGAGTATTACACTCACCCCAACCGAGACAAAGTCATTTAGATAATCGCGTAGACAAAATCATTTTTGGTCATCAAGAATGAGATAAGGGACCAAAGAGGGAAATTCATTTTCGCGTCACCAATTTTCGGTACCGGTGCCAACAATTTCCGGAACAATATACATGTATTAATGTTTTAGAATCTAAAATTTAGATAATTTAAACGAAACTCTAGAGCCATATCTTATTTTTATCAAGTTCACGTTGAATGCTCGGCGATATACAGTGGTCGGCCAAAATTTGAGAGGCCAAAAACTGACACGTTTTTGGAACTTTGAGCAAAAGTGAAATGTGTCACATTGAAAGTTCAAAATAAAAAAAAGTCTGTTTGTTAAAACGAGTATTTTTACTATGTATTTAAAAATGACACATCGTCACAAAAATATTTTTACAAAACTTTTTTTATAGTTATTCACTAAAAATGAGTTTCCGAGAAGCAATTCTAAGATCAGCCGAAACGACAAAAAATGAAATTCGAGAAAAAGAAATTCAAAAAAAATTTTGACTAAGAGGAAAAATCTCGTGCAGAAAAAATTATGACCGAAAAAAATCAAAAGCTTTTGGAAATGCAACGAGTCATCATGTGCAAATTTTAGTGTCATCAGCAGACACTCAAGGAATGAGTCATCCGAATGACTCAAAATTACATTTGGGTGGAGCTTTGTCATCGTCTTGAAGGCAAACCTTTAACAGAATGGGACCAAAATCAAGCAATAAAAGACTTCATTACAACTCACGAACTAGATGAAATTCTTAAAATACTTGTCGAACAAAAATCTATTGTGAATATGAACGAGATTATGTGAAATACTATTCGTATCATAAAAAAAAGCTTAAAGAACGAGCATGTTCCATTTTCTTTGTCATGTGATAAATAATGTGTAAATAATTTATTTTTGATATTTACTTTATTTAAAATAAAGTATTATACTAGGTGAATATTTCATTAAATAAAGTTTTAAAATAAGTAACGATATTCGTGTTCAGTAACAAGGAAGAGAACATTTGTGATGACACAGTTTTTAATTTGGGTGGACCTTTATTCAGATAAAAGATGCAGGGTATTTTACAGTTAAGAGAACGGCAAACAGCTTTCAAATCGATTCGCCTTGTTATCGTGAATCGCGTGGGGCACTGTGAGCCGGAGCTGCATCAAAATCTAAACAGGATTTGAGCTGGTTTATGGTAGTTTGTCCAAAACATAAACCGCATTTTTACGAAAATTTAGCAACCTGTGCACACAGGGGCATATAAAAAGCTAATTTCGTAAAAATGATATAATTTGGGAACCTGATATTACTAGAGCGATGTCTGTTGGTCGGGGTATGTGTCGTTCCGATGGGCGGAGCGAAAAAATCATTCCCGTGTGGAAAACGATTTTTTTGTGGAATAGTCTGGATTATCGAGACCCCAAAAGTAAATGCAAATTGCATTATGTGAGCTGACAAAATTAAAATTGAGAATCTTTCGATTTCTTGGGACGACAAAAAATAGATTTAATAAATCTCTCTAAGAAATATAAAATCTCCCAAGTTCTCAAATAAACGACTTTGAGCAGTTATCATTACTTGTTTTTATTATACAGCTGTGATTACAGTGGCAATGATTTATATGAAGTCTATAATTTATAGACTAAAATATAATGTCAGTTTAGGCGGCAATCTTTGGCAAATGGTGTTTGCCGACATTTGAGGAAACACCATTAGTTCTCCAGCGGACAATATTTGCTGAAAGCGGAATCGTATGGTTACCTAAATAGTAATTTAAGCAAGATTAACAGAAATTTATGAAAATGTAACATTACTCTGGATACCGTATTTAATCCAATATTACCTAATATTTTTCTGTTATCGGTTTGTCGGCTAAAATAGTATCCACAGGATGGTTTTTCCATTGTACAGTATGGCCATAGCATATTTCGTGATGTCTTCCACATTGCAATCTCTTGCTAAATCATTTATTGAGATTATACTTATTTTAACTCAAATAATATTGATAATTTGTAAAATAAATAATCTTCAAAGATATCAATTAAAAACTTTACTCACCTTATTAATATCAAAGTAATGCACATTTCTGATGAGTTTATGAGTTCCCGGCTTTTACAGAGTTCAAAAAAATCATCTCCGATTGCATTGAGTTAGACAAATTGTCTCAAAGGTTATTTGTCTCAATTATTATGTTCAACATTAACGGTTTTTGAAACACTGGCCTGGTCGACAGCATTTTGTCTGATTTTGTCATAGTACAGTTTTGTATTAATTGGATCAACATCGCCGAATCGATCCTTGAACACTTAAATATTGTAATCAGAAAATCGTCAGGCCTTTAATTAAATTTGGAGTCCAACATATTTTCGAGATTTATATCACCAGTTACATGTAAACTTACCATGCGCCTTTTGCCTGTTCACGATTCGGCTCTTCTTAGACATTTTGACATATTCTTCGTAGCTTGTCTCAGGGGCCGACACCCTGGCAGGTTGTAATTTGCTCCTTTTACACAACATTCTGCGAACTGATTTGAAAATTCAATTTTGACAAATTTCATTTTACATTCTAGAATTATTTTTGAATAATCAGTTTTTCCCATTTGAAAATTTTCAAAGAATATTTTAAATTTATTTTTTGTCATCAATATTTGAAAAACAGATAACTAGAAATGAATTGAGACAAAAATTATAAATTGATGTTGAATGAGTAATCAATTGGACAGTGAGTCATTCATTTCGTACCACGCGATATTCGAGATACGGCTGGAGTAAACAGACTAAAGGGAAAAGAGAAAAAATGATTAGAATTGGATTAAATGGCATAAGAAGGTATACCAGCCCTACAAAATATAACTTTCATCAAAAATTGAAAAATTCGAGGTGTATAAACCGGTTATTCCAGGTCGAAACATTTGAGAAATTATCGGATAACGAGTCAAAGTCAAAAAAGGAATGCAGAGAATAAGACAAGACTAAGCGTGGAAAAACTTGCAGAAAATATTGAAACTTTGAGCCAAGATGAAGTTATGCATTTAAATTCCATAATGGTTCATTATAAAGTCGATCAAATTAAAACTGGATTTTTTCAAAAGGAATGAATATTTCACTTTTTTTCAGAAACCATTTATATTTGAGGAAACAAAACTGTTAAAAATATTCCACGAAAGTATGGATATTACATAAATTATGTTGCTGTAACAGCATGTATCATCACAATTTCTATTCTGATTCAAACTTGGTGGTTCAATCGTGATTCTAATTCTAAAAAACTGCCCGAATCTAATAATCTGCCACAACCGCCAAAAGATCCTCGTGATCGTTTTATTCGCCCAGATGAGGAGAAAGATGACTCTTGATTTTTTTCGATTACATAACTCTTAACACGAGCGTATTTCTAGAATGAGGTTGAATACAATTCGTAAGGCAGCACACCAAATCACCCAATTGGAGAATGGTGCGAAAGTCGTAACTGCAGCCTCCAATTCATCTGTTGCTGCAGTTGGTTTGGTTTCAAATGCTGGTTCCAGATCTGAATCCGTTTCCGGTTCTGCTTCTATCAATCGATCGATCACTCTTGGCGCCCTTGGTTCCCACCCAGGTGTCAATGTAAGATCTGTGCTCCACCGTGAACGTGTTGGTGTCTATGGTGTGACTATCCCATCCAATGCTGGTTCCGTTGCTTCTGCTCTCGTTGATGCTGCTAACGTCCGTGAAGTCACTCAAGCTAACCTTGACCACGCTCTTGCCGCTTTGAACGGTGCTTCTGGCCAAGAAAAAATTGTCACCGAAGACTATCTTCACATGGCTGGTTTCCAGGTATCTAAAGATCAAACTAAAACTTACTTACTCATTATAAAACTAGGGAACTGCTTTGGGAAACTCTCCATTCGGTACAACCTCTGGAATCCTCGATTCTGGATCCGACCAAGTTTTGGACTTCCGTGCAAATAACTATGGGGCTGAATCCGTCATTGTCGTAGGTACTGGTAATGTTGACCACGATGTTCTTTGTGCCGCCGCCGAAGGTCTCACTGCTGTAAGTATCTCCCTTTCATTATTTCAAAATTCGATCATTTTAGAAAATAGTATATTATGATAAATATTATTATCCCTATTTTTTTTGAGGTAACTTGTTTCATTTATTTTAGAAACAGTTCAGCACAGTTTTTAAGATGATATAACAGTTCTTTAATGTCAGTCATCTTATTGAATAAAAACTTGATTGTGCAGGATGTGCTCGTCCTAACCCTATTCGTTTAGGGTGGTCTTGGTTCAAACCAAAACCCAAGATGTCCATTCACTGGTTCAGCTATGCAAGACAGAAATGACTACATCAAGGATTGCTATTTCATGTGGGGTTACAATGTCCCCGGCCTTGAATCACCTAAGTAAGTATTGGAATAATATTTATAATCTTTCTACATTTGTTTCTAGGGAAAACTTGGCTTTTGCTGTCATGGCTGAAGTTTTCGGTAACTGGAAGGCTGGTGACCAACACGCTCAATGGAAAATGAATCCACTTGTCCAATGGTTGAACGAAGGAAGACCAGGCAGACAAATTCTCCACGGTGGCCACAATAACGATTGGAACCTCTCCCTTATGAAGGCTATGGAAGGTATGCAGTGTTTTTATTTGTTAAGACAACTGGATCGAATTATTACGTACTCAAGCAAAAGTCATTCTACTTACGAAATTCAGGTCAACTGATCTCCTACAGTGACACTGCAATGTTCGGCTTTTATGGTGTCTGCGCCGATGCCGATTCTGGTCACGATGGTGCTCTCCATAACAACAGACTTCAAGCTGTCTCTTATGCTTTCCAAGGCGAACTCAAGAGATGGGCCCATGGTTTCGGGTGAGCTTGTCCTAATGAAATAGTATGTAAATTGAAATTAAGTGATCACGAAGTCGAAGCCGCCAAAAACGCTCTTTTGGTCAAACTTGAATCTGCTCTCTCTGATCCAGTTGCACGCGCTGACAACCTCGCTGTCCAAGTACGTCTTTTCTAATTAATCTGATTCAGACCTAACTGCTTTATTTTAGGCTGCACAAGCAGGTGTTGTCAATGATACATCTGCTACTGCCAGAACTTTGTCCAAGATCGACGCTAAGTTCTTGAGAAGTATGGTTGAAAAGTATATCTATGATCAAGACTTTGCCATGGCTTATTATGGTGCCACCGAGGGTATGCCAGAATTGTCACAAGCACGAAGCAGAGGATGGGATTTCATGCCAAAATTCTCATAATTTAAATTCAAATTTATTTATTGAAATGCTATATTTCCAAAAACCATAAAAATAAAGACTTACTGTTAAAGATGTAAATCGTGTTATTATTAAGAATGTCCGAATTGAAAAATGCAGAGCTGTTCGATGAATCAGGATAGTTCTAGAGGTTGATTATATAAATTCGTTCTTGATCATTGAGTTCGTAGTGTTGTAGCCTACAACTTGTAAAGTGGGGTGCGTCTGCCCTCATGAAGACGCACCCACTTTTAGAACAAACCCGTTTCGATTTGATTTTCATACAATCTTCGATCTAAAACGGGCACAAATCAGGGTTGGCAAATTTCATATTTGAACTATCATAGTTCAACTATGTCACTTTTGGGTCAGACTTTTTCGAAAATTATTTTACTTATTTCGAGAATATTTGTAAAATGAGTCGTTTTTTGGGTCAGGGGTTGTGAATTACTTTAGATCAGCATCTAGAACGTCAAAAAAGAATCGAATCCATTCAATGTAGATGATTATATTGAGCGCTTGGCATGGCGTACTCGAGCATCAAATGATAATAACTTTGACCCCCAAGCCAGGCTTCTGATTAATTTCTTGATTCGGGATATTTTTCAAGGTAGATGTCCAAAAGCCTGTTGAAGTTTTATATGATGAATTTGTTGCCCACATACACGAATTGCGATTACTAGATGACCGTCTTCAACGAAAAAGTGTTAAATTAGAAAGTGAATTGAGAAAAGAAGGCAAAAAACATGCTGAAAGAATCCAAGAGCTTCAACGGTCCCAGCAAACTGCATTTTCATCTTTTCAAGAACTCGAAAAACGAATATCTGACGTGGCAGCCCGTGTGGTCCACTTAGGAGAACAGCTAGAGGGTGTCAATACACCAAGAGAACATGCTTTCGATGCCCAGAAACTGATGGGATATTTTTCTGAATTTTTGGAAGGAGAACCTGTTTCAGATGTTCTTGTCAACCCTTCTCTGCTAAATGAAACTGCTGACATTATAAGAAAACTTTATCTTATTGCGCAAGAGCTTCCAGGTAAATATTCTAGGCTAAACGACCATATAGTCCACAAATATCTCCACCGTTCTCTTCTAATAATCAACTCTAATAAATTCAGAATCTCAATTTGAACCAGTGAAGATGAGAATAACAGAAAAATATAAAAAGACTGAAAAAGAACTCTTATTAAAATTCCGAGATGCTTCTCAAGAAAATAATGTCGAACAAATGCAGCAAATGGCCGAAACATTATCAAGGAAAATGATCAAATTATTTTGTATCGCCAAAAGTTGAAACTTATGTAAAATAAGTTTTGTTTCTTACTTTGAATCTCCGTCTGAACATTGAAAGCTACCAACATTATACGCATTGTGTTGACGCGTTTATCGAGCAAGCTGTTCAGCAGTTGGTTGATCAAGGGATGAATGATGATATATTCTCTCAAGTTGAAGGTATCTATAGAATATTGTTTGACCTATCTTGGCCCACTTTAATTATGATTTGTATGAATATTTATGATATTTTCGAAAAACGTTTTTTCTAGATTTAATTGCCCATGTTAGTCCTCAAATATCGCAAGTATTCAACTCACCAGAACAAGTTACTGCTAAACTTATTCATAGCTGCTATGATGAACAGATACAGGTATTTACAGAAAATATAAATATTTTGCTGAGGATTTTTTTAGGAATATATTCGTTTCAAGTTAAATCCAATGAAAAAGACCGATATCAGTTTATATCTTCGTGAAGCGATGCGCTTGTTTCAACAGACGACCAAGCTTTCTGAAAAGCTTTCGAAATATCGACCTGGATCAGATTCGACTTTCACCAAAAAACTCCAGCGTGAGATTTTCAAACCGTTCACATCAAGGAATCCATTCTAGAGCACCTTCAAATGATTAAATACGATAATAAATGCCCATTTCCAAAAAAACGTCACCTTTTTCCGGTGGATGCTTGGAGTGTATAATCCAGTTTTAGAATAATATTCAATTCCGTCAAAAGTTATGGTTTATTCAATATTAAAAATCCAATTATGAATGGCTAACAGTTATATTCAAGACGAGGAGACTTGTATCCGGAATAGTACGAAAAAAATGTTGGACAAATATTACGAAAGTATTAATCATGAAAAACGTGGTCTTGGATCCGAGGCTTTAACAAAAATTGGGCATGTGGTTTACAACTTTAGTTAAACCCAGTCTTAAGAAACTAGATCTTAACTCTCCAGTGACAATTGTCCTATTTCAGGACATTTTTCCCTTTTGGGCTAAAATGAAAACCGTTCTTACGGCGTCATGTGATGATTTCTGTAAA
>SCLD01082106.1:0-38213 GCA_004367895.1 Oikopleura longicauda | reverse complement strand
AGTCGAATGGTAAATTAAAGTTCTTAGCTAGAACTTCTAATCAGTTCTGAGTATTTCAATTTTTATCATCAAGGCTCTGTATGTCAAATTATCCCGAAACTTTAGTAACTTGATGCGATTTGAGACTATATCAGCCTTGTTTCTGGTGATCATTGATGATTTTGCATTTGATCATCTTTTTGGTATCTAAATCTTTGATGCATGTTTGCATCAGTCTATTTCAGGATATAATAATTAGGATGAATTCCTTGAGAATATACCAAACAGCAAAACCGGAATCAGAAAAATTACCAAAATTAAGTAATAAAGAAATAACCTCAGATAACCCAGGGTTTATGCAGGCCAAAGATCATTCACAACTGTTTAAAGCTAATCTGAAAAGTTTTCTTCACATAACGTATAAAGTGTTTAGTGTTGTTGATTCATTACTGGGAGACTCAGACTTTAATAACTTGATGTCTCAGCGTTATCTACTAAGACTGTTCTTATTTACAGTGAGATTCCCATCCTAGGACTCCCAGGCACGGAGCCCGGTTATTTCTTAACGAAATGTGTGAAGGTGCGAATGATTGTAGGAAGGTATCAGACAGTACTCACAAAAAACTAGTCTGCGACTAGCGGCAAAACTAGCGTGTTATCAACGTCACCTCGTGTTTAAAAGATTGCGCATGTACGTAATCTTAAGTTCGATTCTACATCGAATTAAAATAGGTCTCAAATACTTTAGCCAAAATCATGGGCCAGTGCAATAGAGAAATGACGGAAGTTATGATCGAGCAAAACGCTGTTCTATCAGAACCGAAGATTCAACAAGAAAATTCGAAGCTTCTTAGTGATGCAGTGGCTAATCTCCCAAAATTTCGAAATACTCAAAAGCGACTTCGTAAAGCGCTTATTTTTGCTGAACGCAAACGAAGTACCGGTTGAAGATAAGAGTTAAAGCTGATATCGAAATTAAATATATGGCAAAAACCTGAATTCTTACGCGTCAAAACCAACTGAGCTAAAGTCGACGAATAAAGTGACATGAGGAACAGAACATTTTATTGTTGAATGGACATGCAAAAAGGCTTGAGTGTAAAGTATCAAAATTATTTTATAATTCGTCAGCGAGCGGCAAGTCAAACGAAGTTTCGTCGTGTGAATCAGTAGGCGTGTTCAGTTTAAGATAGTAATATAGAATGCAAGCAATTATGACAATGATTGAATCATACTTTGAAATAATGCATTGCTGAGCGATCACAAGCGCACCTCAAAACATTATTTTAGTTGACCATCGGTTAAGAATTCACTTACCTAGTATAGCAAATATGTCAACGGCAGAAATTAGAATCGATATAAAATCTTTAAGGTCATGGCCACTAAAAAAACCAGGGCTCTGTTCTTCCCCGGTTGTTTCCTCTGACATAAGTCGGTTTAGTTCGATCGACACTTCGATTTCTACTCAGTTCAAATCTTTTCGTCAAAAAGAAAATTTAAATAATTCAAATCTATTTCTTATTTAAATGCGAGTTATACTAATGACTCATCCCTTATTGATCCAAAAATGGATTAGCAGATTTATTAGCTAATCGAGGCAATTTCCTGTTTTTAAATCTGTAGCAGAAGTTAAACAGGTCTCGGCATTTGGATTTTTCAAAATGGAAAATACTTGTTGTGAGTTCAGCACCTCAGCAGAGTTACCCACACTTGAAGACATTTCACCATTCTTATAATTTTCATCCCAAATAGAAGCAGTTTGCTGACGGCCAAAAATGAGCTTTTGTAACAGTTTATAAACCAAAAATGCGAATGATGAGATCAAGCAAAGTGATATCCTTAATTTGGGTGAAGTGTGTTAACAGTTCAATTTCAACGTACCAGTAAAATAGATGCCTTTTACTCTGAATATTATGGTTTGTATCCCAAAGCTCTTTGTAATGTGTGAAATCATCAATATCAAAAATTTTGAGGTAGCGATCTCGTTGCAGCTCTTCCTTCGACTTTCCTTTGAATATAAAATTAGTTTATCTGCTAAACCAGACCTTTCAAAGTCTCTTACCGTAATCTGCAATGCGCACAGGTCGATAATAACACATTTTCCGCTAGTTGATAGTTTAAGTTTTACATTGACAAAGGTAGAATATGGTTTTAGAAACTTTAATTACTTTTTTAATTTGTTTCAAATCTCCATCGTCGACGTATATGCACGAGTTTTAAGCTTGATTGGAAGATGTATGACTTAAGGATGTTGTGTAATCATAGCAGATATGAGGATATTATAACACTCGTCAGTTATGTCCGGACATTCTCCATGCGGACACTTTGTTCGTTCGTCAGTTACCTTTTGGAACGTTCCTTCTGAGGTCGTCAATCTCTAACAGTTAGAAAAAAGGTCATCGGCCATTAATAAAAGACTAATGACCTTATTACTAAAAGTAAAACTGTATACGTACACTTTTCTTTACATAAGAAGTAATTGATTACAAATGTCAAGCGAACATTGTTTATTTTACCATATGCATTCCATACAGACATTTCAAACTGTGAAAATTCAGATTTGATTAGAGATAACCAACCTCCATGAAACATTTTTTGTTTTGTTTTATAGCCACTTGGTGTCAAAATGGAGTATGTTGACGTATCGGTGATTGAAATGTAGAATAATCTTCACAGTTATTTGTACTGTAAATTGAGCAAACCAAATACTTATTTAATAGTTTCAAAAATTCTTTGTCGAACCATCTGTTAGTTGTCAACAAAATTACATCATTGAAGCCGCAATAAAGAATCCCAATAAAGAATTGTACTCATACATATGATAAGTCAATATTCAAGGTTACATTCAAAGAGTTTAAATTTTAATGCTTCAACTTAGCGTCTTCAAGGTCAATTAAAATCCGCTTGCTTTTACATATTATCTGTAACGGAATAAAATATCATATTCTTTGAAATGGTTCCCTCTGTTTTGCTCATTCGGAGAGAATCGTTCTCCTCTTTGTGAGCAGAATACGATATTCTATTCGTATGTTCGATGCCTAAAACTTTGTAGCCGATAAATTATAGTCTAAACTTTTGGCTAGCAAAATAAGAATTAACCATTATCGACGATTACTTATCGTAGGACATTTTGGTTACCATGCTTTAAAAATCATCGTTTCTTAACTTTCACAGCAATCGAAATGCATATAATTTATGTATTTGTGTAAGAATAAATTTTATGATTATGATTCACGTTCAAAGCCAAGAAACGTATAACGTCATTTCCAAATTTATTTGTTATGGCTTTTCAAATAGGATTCGAAATTTTGACTTTTTAGCGCTATTCTGTCAACCGAATTGGACCTGGTTATGTAATTTGGATAAAAGATAACAAATTGTAATTGTTTTTCAAGGACGTTTTTAGATCATTTAAACCCGGAAATGATAATTTCAACTCCGAATTCCAGCAAAGTATTCTATGTCGGTTACTTGACCATTTGACCTTTCCCAGCTGTCGCCAAAATAGTGGATTAATAATATCTGTCCACCCAGAATATATGCAATTTGACATTTGAGGTTCTATTTGGTTAAAAGGACGTTGGCCGAGTTGTTACGATAGTTGCGAACGATCAAATTATGGATATTTATTTTACATTATTTACTTATTAATATTCACTTGCAGCAAAATAGTATTTCAGTAACTCATTTCTGAAAACTGAGATTTAATTGAAGGAGAATTTAATTCTTAGTCAGGTAAAGAATGATATACTGGTAGATTATTGGTCAATAAGGTCATCTGGGGTCTATTGACCTTGCATGTTGCTTGATTTATTACCCCACTTTAATAACGATTAATGATTATTTTAACATGTTAGAGAAATTTAATACTTGACAAATTGAATATTAACAGTGACACGTAGGCAATAAGACTGTTATACTGCTAATTCAGACTGGTTGAAAATTGTGCGTGTTGGTAACTCCGAAGACAAGTCCGATTCAATGGGCAAAAAGGGTAAAGAAGTCGAAGAGACTTCTTTTGGCTTTGAAAATGAAGCCTATGATGGTGACACCGGAGACTCAAAAGGATCTGATGATAAATCAAATCAGCAACGAACAGTTTCAATGAAAGAACTTTTTCGATTTTGTCAAAAACGAGAAAAGTTTTTGATTTTAATCGGAACTATTGGAGCTATTTTCCATGGAGCTGCCTTTCCTTGCATGATTATTTTTTATGGGCAAATGACAGAAAACTTTGTCCAATGGTCAATCTGTGATGAAATGACGGGAATCGTCAACTGTAGAAATTATTTCAGCGAACATCTAGGTTATAAATCAAATGAAATGGATCAGTTTTGTAAAGAATCACAGTTCACTTTTGATATTCAATTTATGGATCAAGACGACTGCGAAGATAAAACCTTCCCTGTTATCGAAGGTGGATCAGAAGGAACGTTTCAGGCAGTTTCAATCTACTGAGGTATCTGGGAACTCTGTTTAGGTTTAGTTTCTTATTGATGCTATTATGAATAGCCAGTTTCACAATGAGTGATACTTTTCACGTATCTTTGCCGGTCTATTTTTTAAACCATGCATGAAACCATTCAAAGAGGATTACTTTAAGAAAGACTATAACTATTGCTTCAATACAGAAAATGGAAAACTCGATAAAGATTCAGTTATCCTTGACTTTGTTCAAACAAATCCTGGAAATGGCGAAAATGTGTTTAGAGATGGTTGCACAGAAGCGGGATGGAGAAATTGGGTCACGCGTTGTAACTCTTGTGGTATTGTTGATCCAGACGCACCAGATGATGATAAAAATAAAATCAGATATAACAAATGTCAACAGCGATATGGGTTCGATAGTGAAAAATCTAGAACTCCGACAAGCGATTCAAGAGAAGGCCGTCCAGTAGTCAAACTTGATCCATTTTCGATAGTTGATTTTGGGGAAGTATTATGTCCCTCTGCTGTCGGCGCAAATGTTCAAAAAGTTGGTGGTGAATTTTACGGTGCTGAATTTTGTAAAGGAACAAATCAAAATGGTAACAAAGAGGATTGGTGTACCGAAGAACAGTTACAAAAAGCAATCGATGACTACGACGGAGAAGTGGATTTCAATGATCTTCATTATTCAATTTTCACAAGTTTAGCTGGAATCTGCATAATCTTTGCTATCATTGCTACTGGTACAGTAATCGCTGGTTATTTCCAAGTTATGATGTACACTAAAGGAAGGCCTCAAATAATTCACATTCAAATAATTTCACCCTATTCATGGACTATAAACTGATTCGGTTTTCTATGAATACATTTTTGATATTTATTGAGATTATGAAAGTTTCGACATATCAGGTGCATACCCTCCGTCAAAAGTTCTTTAAATCTATCATGGGTCAAGAAATTGGTTGGTTTGATGTCAATGCAGCGGGTACTTTGAATGCTATGTTGGCTGACGATGTTACTAAAATATCCGATGGTATGGGAGACAAGTTTGCAATTCTCTTACAAAAAATTGCTTGTTTTGCCCTCGGTATTATCTTCGCTCTCGTACAAGGCTGGGAACTTGCTCTCGTTATCATGGGAATCATTCCGTTTATTGTTTTGGGTGCTGGACTTCTCTCGCGACAGGTAGCGCGTATGACATCTCTTGAATTGAAAGCCTATGGTAAGGCTGGCGCTGTAGCTGAAGAAGTTTTGTCTGCTATCAGAACTGTTAATGCATTTCATGGCCAACACAAAGAAACTGATAGATATGATAAAAACTTGGGGGCAGCAGAGGCACAAGGTATCAAAAAAGGAATGGTCAATGGTATTTTCTTGGGATATTCTTGGTGTATCATTTTCATCACATTTGCAGTTGCTTTTGGTGTTGGTGCTCTGATATTTGATTATTCTTCTGATAAGATTACGTCTGTCTTTTATTCTGTTCTGATTGGTGCACTTCAGCTGTCTCAAGCATCACCTAATATTGAGGCAATTGGTGTTGCGTGTGGTGCAGCGTATCCTGTCTACCAAATTATCGACCGAAAATCAAAAATTGATCCATTCTCAACAAAGGGTAAAAAGATTGACGAATCTAAGTTCAAAGGTGATATTGAACTCAAGGACGTTACTTTTGCTTATCCGTCTAGACCTGATGAGAATGCCGTAACCAAGCTCAATATAAAACTAGAAGCTGGCAGAACCACAGCGATTGTCGGACCATCTGGTATGGGAAAATCAACAGTGGTTCAGCTCATTGAGCGTTTTTACGATCCACAACAGGGAAAAGTTACTGTTGATGGTCACGATGTCAAGGATTTAAATATTTCATGGTGGAGAAACATGATCGGTGTTGTCGAACAAGAACCGTCCCTTTTCAATACGACAATCTATGAAAATATTAAATATGGTAAACCTACCGCCACCAAAGATGAAATCATTGAAGCTGCAAAAGCGGCAAATGCATATAATTTTATTATGGATCTTCCTCAAAATTTTGACACTCAAGTAGGGGAAAGAGGAAGTCAATTGTCTGGTGGACAGAAGCAACGTGTTGCAATTGCACGTGCCTTAATCCGGAAACCACGCGTCCTTTTATTTGATCAAGCCACTTCTGCTCTGGATAATGAGTCAGAGGCTATAGTTCTACAAGGATTGAAAAAATATCGCGGGGGAACAACTACATTGCTTATTGCACATAGGCTTTCAACAATTAAAGCAGCTGATGTAATCAACGGAATGGAACATGGAACGATTGTTGAGAGAGGTTCTCACGATGAACTCATGGAAAAGACTGGTGTATATTTCTCATTGGTAACATTACAGTCTCAGGATAAAAAGAAGGATGAAGAAGTCGCTAAAAAGGGAATGGCCGAAGAAGAAGCAAGATCTAGAGCATCATCAAAAGCTTCAAGAAAAAGCAATTCTTCTTTCAAACGAGCTGAATCTATTCGAAGAGCATCATCACGTTTATCTAAAGCTTCACACCCAATGGATTTTAGTAGCTCAGCAAATGCTGTTCGCGATTCTTTCAAAGATGTCGAGAAAGAAATTGATGAATATGATGAAGATAATCTTCCGCCAACTTCAACCGGTAGACTTATGAAGTTGAACGCTTCGGAGTGGCCTCAATTATTATTCGGATCGATTGCCGCAGCTATTAATGGTTGTGTATTGCCGGTTTGTGCGTGGATTATTTCCTTTATTTTAAAATTTTTGGGTGAGACTGATCCTGACGCAAAACAAGAAGGAATCGTCACGTGCTGTATTGGATTTGTTGTCATTGCTTTCGTGCAATTAGGTGAGTGTAAACTCATAATGTTCACGACTAAAACGTATAACAATACTCGGAGAGTCGTTCTCTTCTCTGTGGGCAGAATATGATATTTTATTCCGTTATACTTTTTAGATTCGAAATAAGCTTTCGATTCATCAATAGAATATTTAAGCCACCCAATTCTTGCAAGGTTATCTTTTCGGTGTTTCTGGCGAAAAACTAACCAGGCGAATGAGACAGCAAGGTTTCCATGCAATTGTTCGCCAAGATATTGCCTTTTTTGATGATTCGCGAAACAATAGTTCTGCTTTGGCGACTAAGTTACAATCTGATGCTGGAATGGTTCAAGCAGCTGCTGGTGGACAACTCGGAATTGTTTTCTCATGCATTGCCACTGTTGTTATTGCTCTCGGCATTGCCTTTGGAACTTATTATCAACTTGCACTCGTGGTTGTATTCTTCTTCCCATTAACCGCTTTCACTGGTATGATTCAAGGAAAAATCTGGTCAGGTCAGGCACTAACAGATGGAGATGCATTGGAAGAAGCTGGTAAAATGGTTTCTGAAGCTGTTGAAATGATCAGAACAGTAGCTGCATTTAACAGAGAAAATTCCTTTGATGACAAATACAACAAAGAAATTTTGCCTGTAAGTGACACATAACCAAAAAATACCAATATAGTAAAAATAAGTCGAGAATGAGTCAAAAATGAGTCAAAAAAGTAAAATATTAATTATTCTCATTAAGCCAATGGAATCTGGTCTATCAAAAGCTCATTTTTATGGTTTCATGTATGGTCTCTCTCAATCTATTCTTTTTTATGCCTTCGCAGCTACCTTTACTTTTGGTGGATGGCTTTGCCAAGAACATATGCTCACATATGAAAAAGGTATTTGCCCTTGATATTATTTTGACTTTTTTCAATGTTTATTTAGTTTTCCGCGTCTTTTCTGCTATAATCTTTGGTGGAACACAACTCGGTCGCGCCGCCGCTTCCGCTCCAGATTTCTCAAAGGCAAAAGACTCTGCTGCTAGAATTTTCCGGTTACTTGATCGAATTCCCGCGTATGCTGATCCATACTCTGAAGAAGGTTTAATTTCCTTATTATTGAGTTTGTATGCTTAACTGAAAATTAAGGTCATAAATGGGATAACTTTCGTGGCGATATTCACTTTAAGAATTTACAATTCACTTATCCAACTCGTCCAGATATCCAAGTTCTTAATGTAAGCTTCTTCGGGATTGTCGAATCTTTAATCTTATGTTTCTAGGGTCTCGATGTTTCAATAAAAGCTGGCCAAACTCTAGCTCTTGTAGGTCAATCTGGCTGTGGTAAATCAACTGGAATGCAGCTTTTGCAACGATTTTACGATACTGATGGTGGTCAAGTGGTGAGTAAAAGACTATAAGTCTATAATATTCTTTCGGTTCTAAAAGTCATTAAAGTTTATTAACCCCGTTTGACCTTGAATAATTTTATGTCTAGCTTGTTGACGGGTACGACACATCCAAAACAAATACGAAATTCTTGAGGGCACAAATAGGAATTGTTGCTCAAGAACCCACCTTGTTTGATGATACAATCGGCAACAATATTCGTTATGGTGATTTGAGCAGGGATTTATCTATTGAAGAAGTCGAAAGGGCTTCCAAAATTGCCTCACTACACGATTTTGTCAAGGATATGCCACTTGGTTATGATACTCCTGCCGGTAAGAACTATATATGAAAATTATATAGTTTTATTTGTTATAAATTTCATAATTAATTATGTTCTTTAAGGTGGTGGTGGCGGTAATCAAATGTCTCGAGGTCAAAAACAGCGAGTTGCAATCGCTCGTGCAATTATCAGAAATCCAAAAATCTTGCTCCTGGACGAAGCTACCTCTGCTTTGGATACTGGTGAGTGGATATCTTAATTTAAATTCATTGAGTCTTTGAGAATTATTTTTAACAAAATCATCTTTAAGAATCTGAAAAAATTGTCCAAGCTGCATTAGATCGTGCACGAGAAGGTCGAACTTGTTTAGTCATTGCTCATCGATTATCAACAATTCGATCAGCTGACAAGATTGCTGTAATGAACAAGGGTGTCTTAGTAGAAGCTGGTACTCATGAGGAACTAATGGAACTCAAGGGAGCCTATCATAAACTTATTACAATGAATGTTACACTGTCCTAAGCTCAATTACTATACTATAAACTGTAAATACCAAATCTAGCCTGATAAAATATTACTCATTTCAAACCTTTTCCAAGACAAACATGAAAATCGTATTGCGGCAATATTTGAGAAACAGACAGTATACTTTATTTAATTCAGAGAAATGGGACTTGTTTTCATGCTTTCAATTTCACCAGCTGCTTTCATGCTAGAAATTATATAGTTAGTTTGAAATGGACAAAACCAGTTAAGAGTTAGTCAAAAAAACTTCTAATAAGCAAAATTTTTATAAATTGGTATCATTAGTAACCAGTAACAGGACGGCATAGTACCTGCATGTTCGATTATAATTGCTGGAGTCCAAAAAGAAGCCCCATTTTCAATACTCAAAATATCAATACTCGAGATTCGAGATTTAAACTGAACTTACTTTTTAATCATTTGTTCAGCGCTACTTGGTCGAACATTTTTGAAGAAAATATTCTCATCGTGTCCATAAAATCGCTGAAAGGCGAAAACGAGACAAGACTGAAAATGAGGTCTTGAATAACAATTCATCATATTCTGACCTTACTTCAAACATGAATAGAATTGATACTCCCAAGAGAATGAATCCGCCAACCAGGTTACGACTGAAAAAAAGTGTCTTTGATCTCAGTTTTGTCAATGATAAGTTTACCTGTAGAGGCCATCACGGACATCGCGTTCAACATCAGTGATGTCAGTTAGCTCAACAACCGTTGATTGTAAATGGGCAGCAACAAAGAAACCAATTGAGGTGAACAAAGAAAAAAATGCAAATGCAAGAGGAACCGGTAGCGCTACCAAAATTACGTTTCGAGTATATCATAATTTATGATCAATTATAAAATATATTTTACCTATACACCATTTATGGGAACAACACTCGTACAATATAACTACTTGAATACAGCCAATTGAAACGAGCCAAACCAATCCACCAGTAACTATTCTCTCACTAAGGATTTAGAATAAAAACCTAATCGATTATTAGTAATACAGATGAAATGGCAATCAAACCTCTCCCATTCATTGCTATCAGGAAAATTGACTTCTTGAACAACGCTGAGGAGTCCAAACATTGAAATAAATATTGCAAACAAGGCCACGATAGTTCTTGAAAAATATGGATAGGCTTTGTTCAGTTAAATTCAGATTGTTTATTACAACCTACCTGGTACCAACCGAGAAGCTGATGATGTATTTACATTGGCCGTGGCTTTGCTTGTAAGTAAAAGACTCGTCATAATCTTCTGACTCTGAGTTAACTGAGCTTTGTCTTTTTGCTAGATTTTATTTGCAAAAGAAAAACTGCTTCACGGACTGCGAAGACATATTCAAATCAGAGAACTGAAAATAAATTCCACAAAATCATTTCCTTAAATTCTCTCCAAGCATACGAGCATCCTCATTACTCATTGACTGACGGCTAACACGAGCAGCGAACTAAAATCGGATTAAAAAGATTTTGAAGCTCTCTATCACTAAACCTGGTTAATAGTTTTTTCTTCTTGCATACATCAAAGATGAGGTCAGAACTAATTTTCACTTTGAATCAACCATTTGGGTTATTTATCTCGATTAAAATTGCATTGAGGATAAACAGGAACTTTAGAAAGAACTTTGCAAAAGGTTTCGATTAGAATATTTTTATTGATAATACATGGCTTTATACAAGATCAAAAAGTTGTTTTATATCATTTGGCCAACAATGTAGAAAAGTAATGCAAAAGGAATACAAGCGAAAAGTAAAAATATACCAGAAATGATTGCTTCAGCTTCCATATTTTTGAAGCCGCCTTCACAGACGTCATAGTGTGTCAACGAGTCTGAGTCCTTTGCTTTCAGTTTTTCCTTATAGTGTTATTTGAAAGATTTTGGTGCTTTTAAAAACTTGGCGCGAGTGTCGATAATATGAGGGAACACTAACTGTGCTGAAACCTTGATATTTATCTCGATTAAATAACACTTTCCAAAATTTCTTCTTCTGGGCCAAATTCGCAGTGTGCAGAATCTTTGTAGACTTGAACTGATTGATAAAAGCATATTGAAGCGCCAATTATAAGTAAAACAATCGAAATGGCAGACCAGACTGAATTTATCATCTTCCACGACTTAGCAAAATACTGATTGGGAACACCTCCCATGTAGAGACCAAGTGAAATTATTGTAAGCAACAGCGTCAATAATGAAATTCCTCTTACAGAAAGCATATAATGATTGCTTCGAGATGCTGACTAAAAATCGAACACCCTCATCCGGAGGGTTCGTTGATTCTAGCCGATGGTATCCCATGAACGAGTCAAAACATTTTATTAACTAGGTAGAGGATATCCAGCATGAGCCATGCGGTATGACACCCCCATCGTACGATTGCCGTAAGTGGGAAGTATAATTGATGGGACATCGACAATTCCACGCATGACATAAAATCAAAGCGCGAATTACTACAAGATTTATAATTTAAATCTGGTCAGCAATTCCTTATACAGTCGATATGAGCCACATCTGGACCGGTACCATTATCAAATTTCGTTCTGAATTGATCTTTAACTTCTTCAAAATGTTCGCATTTAACATTTTCGTTAATAATGATCAAATCGTTTGCGTGATTTGAGTCAAACTGAATTCGAATCACATCAAGATCAAAATGCTGGGATAGAAGAGCTTTGCAAAGTTCAATTTATGTTATACCCAGTTGAGTCAAGTTGAACCCCTTTTGACTCAAGGATACTGTCTAGAAAGTAAAATAAAAGGACTGATTGTATTTGAAATGGAGGTATATGAAATGGAGTGACTTATTCGGCAAAAATCATTATTACGATTGAACTTATTCCTGTTGGCACGATAGTCAGAAATACAATCAATAGTTTGAGTGTTCCGGAAAACGTTCGTAGATAAATTAGACCAGTATTACCTTCTTCTCGAAATGAAATCATTTCAAAGCTAGTTAATCGGTTTGAAAATTCTCAAAATATTTTTTTACGAAATGCGCTTGTTTCGATGACCACCCCTCGGGCACAAAATGATTCAATTATCGAACACCGCTCTATGTTTATCATCTTTCCGAATTTCAAACTTAGATAGCACGTATAAAACGCCGGGCTGACTTTCACGAGTTTGATGTTATACATTTCATACTTTGACTAGACTTATAGTAGTTCTTTAGACTATGTTACATAGTCTATGTAACAAAGTGTTCATACAATCATTGTTCAACAAAAGCATGGTATTCAATTTTCAGAGGATTGACACCGAAAATATTTGATGAACCCCTGAAAGTTTTTCTCCGCATGCAACGATTAAGAATTCTATTCAGTTTCGTTAGTCACTGTTCGTCATAAAACTGTTCAGTATCATGATAGCATGATGATGGTCTTCTAGTGTGAAAAATCTTCAATGGAAAAATGTAGAATAAATTCTCATAATCTCGAAGCCCACGCTCTCGAGGGTTCAAATCTCGCTGTAAGCGATTTGAACCTTGAAGATTCATATCCCAAAGTCTCATTTTGATTTGACTTTGGGAAGCGTAAAAGTTTCAGGCTCATAAATTGGTACTTCGGAGCGAGAATGCGATTTTCTGGCTCAACATTGAAATTGAGTGAAACTGACTTTTATATTCAATATCTTCACTTATCAGGCCAGCAAGATTCCAACCGAAAATTTTATCACGTGTCCACATATGGAAATCTATTACCAGTGATGGTCAGATTCCAGCTCGACACTTCATTTTGGGGACCTGATACGATATCGAAAGCCTTGAAAAAACATGAATCTACAGGTCATATTCAGCATGCGATGCAATTTGCAATAATGAGATTGAAGTCTGAATTTTTACAGAGAATTTAATTGTCACAGAGCCAAGAGAAGTCTTCCTAAATAATAAATGATTTTGATTGGTTGTCGACTCTCATCCGACCACAGCCCGCGTTAATGGCCGATAGATAGGTCGACCAAAAATTTGAAGGAACATTATCTTTTCAGATATGAACGTACTTGTCAGGAGAATTGGCAGTATAACATTGGAAAACGCGGATTTACTGAAACGGACGGAATAATATTGGCTTGAGAGAATAAGGCTAATATTATATTATTTATAATATTATATTAGACTAATATAACGGGAGCCAGATGTGATTTTGAACTCAAACAGTAAGTACGATACTTCTTGGGAAAGACTAAACAAATGGCTAGAAGTTCAAAAGGCCTGGGCAGCGAAAAATTGCAGCGAAAAACAAAATTCTAATTTTTAATAATCATCAGAGCCATCGCTACCATTTGATTTAGATCGTTTTGCACCTAAAAATATTATTTATATTATGTCATGATGGGCTAAAATTGACATTTTTTCCGGGACGAGGACGTGAACGTCCGGAAGATATAGAACAATAAAACATACCTGCTTGGTAAGCTTCCATATCCTTTTCATATTGGATTTTATTCTTGGCGGCTTGATCTTGGTACCCTTGCTTTTCGTCGTCATCGATTGCGGCCCATTTCTTTCCGATTTTTTTGGAAATATCTCCAACTGTGCATCCCTCACCGAGTTCTTCACGGACCTTTGCACGGTGATCTGCGGCATAAAGAAAGAATGCTGTCAATGGTCTTTTTGGAGCATTTGGGTCCTTAAAAAAAGGTATTAGTACAAGTCATATTTGTGCGTAATAAATGTTACCTTGACCTTTCGCTTCTTTCCAGAGCCACCTTCCGGAACATAATCAGCCATTTCCTCTTGCCATCTCTTTGCATCGGCTGCAGCTTTTGTTGCAAATGGTTTTTTGGTGTCTTCATCCAATGTTTTCCACTTGGCTCCACATTCTCTCATGAAATCTCCGAATACGATTTTGTCCCCTGGGTGCTCCTCTTGCCAAATACCCTTTTCGTGTTGAACGAAAAAGGTATAAGCAGATTTTTTACCAGCTGGTTTTGCCATAGTATCTCTTTGGCTAAATTGAAATAGCGTTAGTAGGGCTGCACTCGCTCTCTCTCTCTATGCTAGAGACTAGGGCGAAGGATGTGTGTGTAGAGAGAGGGGAGGGAAAGGGAGACAGGGGCCAGCGGGAGAGAGTAAAAAGGGAGGAAAGTATTTTCAATCCACCGAAACTCCATCACTCCGAAAGGGTTAAATATACAAAATATCAGTTTATCAAAATGTCGGTTTGATCAGCACTGACAACAGCACTGCCCACTGTGAGTTGGCGAAAGTAAAGTTAAAATTCCGAAAATGTCTCCAAACTCTCTTTGAGAAAATATAAAATGTGAGATTTTAAAAATCCAACAAGAAAAAAAACTAGAATTGATTTTCAAAAAATGACTACTCGAAGTGACAAACAATAAAAACGTCCGAACAAGTCTGATTTCTACTATCCAAATGTGAATTACCAATGCCGGGCTATATTTATACATAATGTAGTCTACGGTTCTGTTATTCTAGTACTTTTAGGTTATTTCAAAGTTCTGATATTAATAACTATATTACCTGTGTCTCTCTTGCTCTGTGTCTATCGTTTGCTATAGAAGCTTATTCGTTTTATAAACTGAAATACGCGCTTCACCCACGTTGCCTAAGGAGGGTAGTGCATGTTAGGGGCAGTCTCGAGCCCGGCGCAAAACTCAACAGTCCAAACTTATTGAGCCAAGAGAACTGACCAGCGTGAAAGAACGCACCCTTTATCCCCCTTAGTCATGCCACCATGGTCTGTCACTACCCTTAATTCGACGCACCGATTAAAACATATTTAGTTCCACTTCGGATCTAAATCCAAAAAACCATAATCATTATCATAACTTACGTTCAAAATTGAATTGAAATTTCAAATTGGTGGTTTGGTTGCGTGTGTGTAATAGCTTCGTGTTACCCTTACTTTTTGCCTCCACAGAAAGTGAATCCAATGTCGGAAAGAAAATATATTTCGGTGAATTAATTCGATGCTTCGATAAGAGAGAAAAAAACGAAATTTTGATTCAAGGGATTCCTTTTATCTTACTATAAATACAAGATTTATGAGTATCAGGGGAGGAAAAATAGTATAAGCAAACCCATTTTTGAATTCAGAATGTCCGCTGCGCCGAAGCGTAGCCGTTTCTCTGATAAACCGGAACCGTCCGCGGATGTATCCGCACCTAAACTGCCAAAAACGGACGTGACCCCTGCATGGAAATTGCCTGAATCAGCCTTGGTCCCACTTGGTGGTCCAGCAAAACCGAAATTGAGTCGTGAAGAGAGAAGAAGACTAAGAAAAAATAAATGGAGTTCCGAAAAAGTCGAAATTCCGGGAATCTCGACAAACATGCCAGCTGGTAAATTAGTTTTTTTATTGAATTTGTTATGGTCTCCAAAAATTGATTCATTTAATTTTAAGGTCTCACACCGGAGCAACAAATGATATACATGAAACAATTAGAAATAGAAGAAATAAGTCGCCGGTTGCGCTCAAATGATTTGGGAATTCCAGGAACTGTTTGTTACGTTTTTCATAAGTCATGATACAAAGATGAAAGCATAGACACCATGTCATCTGAACTCCTCTTCAAATATTTTAAAGCGAATCCGGAAGATCGAAGTCCTTCACCAGAACCTGTTTATTCCTCGGATGGGAAACGTTTGAATACTCGTGATGTGAGAACTCGAAGAAAACTTGAGGATATGAGACACAAGGCAATTACAGAAATGAAAGAAATCAATCCTCATTATATGCCTCCAGCTGATTACAAGGTAAGTTTTTGCAATATATCATCAAATTTATCATTGATACATTCATTCTTATAACCTTCAAGCCACCAATGACACGAGTACAAGAGAGAGTACTTATCCCTCAAGATGAACATCCTGGGGTCAATTTTGTCGGTTTACTCATCGGACCCCGTGGTAATACGCTCAAAAAGATTGAAACTGAAAATAAATGTAAAGTAATGATTCGTGGTAAAGGATCCGTCAAAGTACAAAGGCAAAGTTTTATTAATCGACCACTGCCAGGAGAGGACGAACCATTACATGCATTGATTAGGTATGCCATATTCTTATATTTTCTAATAATTCACCAAATTTATTAGTGCCAATTCTCAGCATGATGTCGAAAATGCAATTCGAACCATTCGTTCAATTATCAAGGATGCAATTGAAAATCCTGAAGGTCAAAATGATTTGAGGAAAACTCAGTTGATGGAATTAGCTCGATTGAATGGTACATTGAGAGAAGGTTTCGAACCACGAGAGAACAGTTGGTTGAAACCAGAAAATCAAACGGTTACGAACCAGCTTGTATGTACCAAGTGTGGTGGGCGTGGTCACATTGGTTCTGATTGCATGTCTGGCCATACAGGTAAGCGATCGAGTCAGCCACAAACGTTGCAAATAATTAAAATATAAAGGTAACGAGAAATATGTCAACCGTCAAATGGATTCCGAATATGAGGCTCTGATGGCTGAACTTGGAACTGGTAAACCAAAGGGACCATTGGGTCAAGATCCACAGAAAAGTCGAACTGAAAATCTTGCTTCACAGCCAGCTCAGAATATAAATAGAGTAAGCGAATATCTTTGAAAGTAAACACACTAAAAATATTATTTTAAGCTTGATAGAAACGCTGGTCCACCAGCACAACATCACGGAGGTCCACCCAGTGGTTTACCTGGAGGTCCGCCGAGAGGCGGCGGAGGTGGTGGTCTAGTAACCCCGGATCAATTTCATCAACAACGTCAGCAGCAACAGGTTAGTCCAGGGATACAAATCAATCGAATAATCAATATTGATATTGCAAATTTTGGAAATTCAATATTGATATTGCTCAAGCAATATATTGCCCGAAATTTAAGTGCTAATTTTTGATAAATTTGGATCTGAACTATTTTTTTTGTTCTTCTACAACTATTAGAGAATGATCAAACATTATTTAGGGGCCTCCCCAATGGAATGCACCTCCAGTAAGTCAAATGCCTTTCCAAGGACCAACACCTGGTGCTGAAGGATCAATGGTAAATGCGAATGGCCAGTTCGATATGAATGCAATGATGATGATGGGAATGGTGAGTAAATTTGATATATGTGTGAAAAATTACCGATATTAGGAAGGCCAAGAGTTGGTACATCAATCTGATGGTATAACGAAACATACTTTAATATATTTTAGATGATGACGCAAATGAATAATCTCCAGGCGCCACCACCACCGCCACCAGAATAACTTTTCTTAACCCTGTTTCTCTTTTAGATCCATTTTGTATGTGGCTTCATGATTCATATTATGAGCCTGTCCAGTCTATGAGTCATATAAATTGACGTCATAATCATTACTCATCATTTTTAGGAAAATCGAAAAAATAAACTCCTAACAGTCTTTTCTGTTTTAGTGTTCCCCCAAGTCCAAAAATGAAGGTAACCCAAAATATATTTTTCAGAGTCTAACAATTTTCGAGTTTGAGTACTAGTGTGTTACTGGTCTGGTAATATGACGAACTTATCTGGAAGAATCAACCAAAACGTATGCTGCTATCTTTTTGCGTGGGGAGATCACTGTCTCCCTGAAATATGGACGGAATAAATGTATTCCGTTTAGACTGAGAATGTATCGGCTAAATGGGTTTGTTCGACCGATAAGAAGTCGTTTTTTATCGACCTCTCAAAATTTTCAAAGCACTAAATTGAACCACGGTGGAATACCACAAAATAAAATTCCTCATTGGGAAGATGAAAATGTAAATATTGGGTATGTTCCCATCATCATATAAAAACCATACGTAACTAAATTTTAGTTTTATGAGTGGTCGATCGGATGTCCGTGCACAGCGCTTCAAGAAACAAACGATGAAAAATGCAGCTACACGACGAACTCGAGTTCAAATTGTCGATAACTCAAAATGGGGAACAGCTCAAATGCACGAAGAACCCGAATTCGTTATTTCATATCGTAAACGTGAGATAAGATGATCAGTCTAAAACCAGAAAATAAATGAAATCATTTAGAAAGAAGATTTCATAATGGCGCAGTGGGGGATCTATGTCTGATAACAGTGGATGGTGAATTTAAACGAGCTCTTTATGTGGGTCAAACAAAGGTTGATAACATATTTATGGCTTTTACTCAATACGTGTTTAGCCAAATGAAACATTCAAAGCTTTTTACGATACAAATATGGTTGTAATAATTGATGATGAAGGTGCTCCAGCTGGAACCAGGATACTTGCACCGCTGCCATCTTGGTTGAGAGATCCAAAAGTTCACGCAAAATTCGAAGCCTATAAATTCCAAGATGTTCAAATGAACAAAATATTGGCTATCTGCCCCAGATTCGTTTAGCTCATCAAACCCTAAAATTTTCTATTTTCAGAATGGCGTCATTAGCTGACGAACTCCTAGCAGATTTAGAAGACGAAGAAGAGGATATCGAAGATGAAATCGGTCTTCAAGCTGGTGATGCCGAAATCAAAGATGAAGTTAAAATGGAAGTTGAAGAAGTTGACTTTAAAATACCAAAGGAGAAGATCCAATCAATCGACGATGTAGATAGGTTTGAACGACGCAAAAAGTGATGAGTTACTAGAACCTAATATTTTAGTGTCATTGAATTGTTGGATTCAAAGGACTTTGCGGAGGCAATGGACTCCATAAGAAATGGATTAGATCAAAATCCAAAACCTTGGTTCGGTCTTGTCGAACAAAATCCAGAATATCAACTTGTTGTAAAGTAAGTCTTATGAGAGCCTGGTAGGTTGCGAATCTGATTATTTATTTTAGAGCGAACGAATTATGTAGTAAAATTGATAACGAAATTGCAATTGTGCACAAATTTGTCCAGGATATGTACCAGGATCGGTTTCCTGAACTAGGTAAGAGTATTGTGTATGCTGCATACCGTATGCTTCAAAAATTCATATTTTCTTAGCTGGAATGGTTCCAGAGCCAATCATTTATTTGAAAACAGTGGATATCTTGATGAATGAAATTGAAAAAGGATTGAAAAAACTTGATAGCGTTCTTACTCCACAAACCATTCTTATTGTTTCTGTTACGGCTTCCACAACGTCTGGAAAGGTACGAAATACACAAGTCATATTCTCGCGTTGGTTAAGATAATTTTCTTAAGAAAATGGAAGAAGATAAGTTACCGCCTCTAAAACGTGGCTGTGATGTTGGCATTCAAATGTGCGAAGCCCGTGATCTAATTCTCAAGTTTGTTGAGTCTAGAATGGAGTTTATTGCACCCAATGTGTGTCAGATTGTTGGTCCTGGAATTGCTGCAAAAGGTAAAACGTAATTTAATATCTACATCTTCATTATTTATTAAAAATGATCCATCAGTGACATCTCATGCGGGAGGATTGACCGCTCTCACAAAAATGCCTTCTTGTAATATCATGCTGTTGGGAGCACAGAAAAAAACTCTACAAGGGTTTTCCAGACTTCAAATGTTACCTCATACTGGGTATATTTATTATGCCAAAATTGTCCAAGATTTACCACCAGAATTCCGACGCAAAGCAGCAAAATTAGTGTCAGCAAAGATGACATTAGCAGCACGTTCAGATTGTTTCCATCAATCGGATGATGGTATCCATGGGAAGGCAAGTATTTGTTCTTATTTGAAACTGACCATTGGTGTGATTCACACATCTTTATTTGATCACTTGATGATTCATAATGAGTAAATTCTAGAAATTACTCGAAGAGATCCAAACTAAATTCGACAAATGGTTTGAACCGGCCCAAGTAAAACAGACTAAAGCACTTCCGGTTCCTCTTGAGGCTCCTCGGAAGAAACGTGGAGGTCGACGTGCCCGAAAAATGAAAGAGAGATTAGGGATGACAGACATGAGAAAATTTGCTAATCGGATGAACTTTGGCGAAATTGGGGATGATGTCGATCAATCAGATCTTGGTGCTGATTTTGGTCAGCTGACTGCTAAAGGTGCAAGTGGTTCGGGTAAAGTACGCGTTGCTCCAGTTGATAAAAAGACTCAAGTCAGAATATCAAAAGCTCTTCAACAGAAAATTGCACGTAATAATAGTGCTATGCGTGCTAGCGCTCTTGGTGGTACCATGTCTGTTCTCGCTGGCGGCGGCAGGAATTGATTTTCTAGATGTTTAATTTTTAATCTCGCGTTTTTTTTTCTTTCAGAAATATTTTTTGAAATGTTTTGAAAATCAAACAAAAGAACAACAATGGGGCGTGACAATGCGAGTGGTATGGCGTCTTCGGTGGCGTTCACTCCGCTCAAAGGTCTCGAAATCATCAATCCGAATGCGGCAGAGAAAAAAGAAGAATCTAAAAAATATTTTTCGGACACTTCTGGCTTTACATCAGTAAAACCATCGTCCACATAGATAAATGATCATGTGACTGCCCATACAAATGATACAGATATTGTAAAGAAGTAACCCGTTTATATTTTAGAATGGCCGCTATAAAAAATTTAAATCCAAAGGCAGAGATTGCAAAATCTCACCAAGCATTGGCTATCAATATTGGTGCTGCCAGAGGTCTTCGTGACGTCATGAAAACTAACTTGGGACCAAAAGGTACCATGAAAATGTTGGTCTCTGGTGGAGGCGATATTAAATTGACCAAGGACGGAAACGTTCTTTTGAACGAGATGCAAATTCAATCACCACCCGCTAGTTTGATTGCAAAATGTGCAACTGCACTTGACGACACTGTCGGTAAGTACATTAAAATATAATTTTACTTAATAATAAAAATGAAATAAGGTGATGGTACCTCTCAATTGGTATGTTTTATTGGTGAGCTTCTCAAGCAGGCCGATGGATACATTGCTGATGATGTCCATCCAAGACTTATCACAGATGGGTTCCGTATGGCTTCAAAAAAGGCCCAAGAAGTTCTTGAAGAAGTGGCACAGAAAATGGAAATGACTCGCGAAAAATTATTACAAGTTGCACGAACTTCACTTTGCACAAAGTTGGATTCTGATTTGGCTGAAAAGTTGACTGAATGTATTGTAGATGCTGTTTTGGCCATTAAAAAAGAAGGCGAAGAAATTAACCTTCACATGGTTGAAATTATGGAAATGCAACATAAATCTGCCATGGATACTCAACTTATCCGTGGATTGGTTATGGATCATGGCGCCAGACATCCAGACATGCCAAAAAGATCAGAGAATTGTTTTATTCTAGCTGCCAATGTATCTCTAGAATATGAAAAAACTGAAGTCAATTCAGGATTTTTCTATAAGACTGCCGAGGAAAGAGAAAAACTTGTCAAAGGTATTTTCATATATTATATTTTTACTTGTTTATTCTTAACCTAATTTTTAGCTGAAAGAGCTTTCACCGATGCCCGCGTTCAAAAAATCATTGATTTCAAAAAACAAGTCTGTAAAGATGGAGAAGGATTTATTCTTATCAATCAAAAGGGTGTTGACCCAATCTCTTTGGATGCACTTGCCAGAGAAAATATCGTTGCCCTCCGACGCGCAAAGAGACGCAATATGGAACGTCTTGCCTTGGCATGTGGTGGATCAGCTTGTAACTCTGTTGATGACCTCACTCCAGACGTCTTGGGTAAAGCTGGTTTGGTATACGAAGCAGTTCTTGGTGAGAATAAATTCACTTTTGTCGAAGATTGTGTTGATCCAAGTTCTGTTACACTTCTTATCCGTGGACCAAACAGACATACAATTTCACAAATCAAGGATGCCATTCGTGATGGCCTCAGAGCTGTTAAAAATGCCATTGATGATGGAAGAGTCGTCCCAGGTGCCGGTGCTTTTGAAATTGCCGCGTACGAAAAAATTAATGATTATTCCAAGACCGTAAAAGGTGAGGTCAATCTGGATGAGATCATCGGTTTTGAATATTTTATTTCTAGGTCGTGAAAGTTTGGGAGTCAAAGCATTCGCTGATGCACTTTTGATTGTTCCAAAAACTTTGGCAACCAATTCTGGACATACAGCTATGGACGTTGTTGTCACGTTGGCACAAGAAACAAGACTCAATGGAACTCCAATGGGACTTGATCTTGAGACAGGTGAAGCTCTCATTCCCGAAGACTCTGGAATCTGGGATAACTACTGCGTCAAGGAAAGTGTTTAGAATAAATAATTTAATTTCGATTCCGATCTTGAATAGGAGAAATCGGAATCCGAAATTGATTTCAACAAGTGTTTGGATTCTCATCCAGACTACTCTCAAACTAGACATTTGAAAATGAATGGATTTATAAGTAATAAACACCATAAACAGAAACAAATTATCGACAACGCCACCGTCATCTCCGAGCATTTCCTCCTTATCGATGAGATAATGAGAGCCGGTTTAGCGACACTGAAGGGACAATAAAATTAATTTACTTGAGCCTTTGTATTCTTCACCTTATCGCCTCCGAAACTTCCGAAGCCAATATAACAGTTGTCTTGTCACATTTGTGACATATTACATGTGACATGTATTACACTGGTTTCAACCTAGATTAATATTTAGCTGAATTTTATTATTTTGTGTACTCCTTTTTTGCATCCTCCGATTAGTAAAATTATATTTATACGTGTTTGAAATATTCAAATTTCTGATTCAAGATTATGAGTGGGCTAATCGGCGGGGCCACAGCGGACAGGCTGAGGCCGATTGCCCTGAAGACATGCAAAGACGTCATTGGTTATGAAGAAGGGTCGATTGTTGCTGCGGCCACTCAGTGCATAGGTACAGTATCAATCGAGTTTATCCGATTGTGATTTCAATGATCATATCATCCTTTCAGTTCAAAATTTCACAAAAGAAAAAGCAGTAAAACAGTTGACCCCATATCTTGCTCAAGACACGATGCAATTTGTGAAAGCTCTTTTTGATAATGTTGAAAACGCTGACGCTGTTAAGGGAAATAGGATGCACGAATTTGACCATGGTCAGTTTAATTATCTACAATGAGTTTGTGAAATAAGTTTTTTATGAAATCGTCCTCTTCTGATTCGCGCTTCAGTCCGATGACAGAGATTCTAAAAGTGGACGAAAGCGAAGATTCAAGGACTTTGAAGATATCATTGAACCAGCACCTATCAAAGCCAAAAAACTTGATGAATCTACTTTGAAAAACTTGAAATCTTTAGGAGACGTTCGTAAACGACCGTAAAAACCGATTGTATAGAATAAGTTTTGAACAGTTAGTAGCTCCCGGCTCGGAAAACTTGGCTCAACAAGCTATTGAAGATGCAAAGAGACAAATTGCAAATAGAAAAAAGTTTCTTAAAAACCTCAAACCTGGCGAAATTGCAAAAGTTGCCAATATCCGAACAGTTTCTGAGGAAGGTCTAGCGAAAGCGAAACGGGCTGCCGATCTTCAAGCCAGAATCACGCAAGCAATGGCTCGTCAACCAGGAACACTTGGTGTTGGCGCTGGTCCCCAACCAATTATTTTGGGACAAGATGGTCGACGAGTGGATGCCGTTACTGGTGATATCGTTGAATTTCGTAAAGCAACGCCATCAGTACTAGCCAATCAAAATGTTCAATTTCGCGATGAGCTCAAACATATGGCAAAACAAACGGCAAAAGCAAAGGTTTGTTTGGTCTTTTCGTTGAGTAAGGGTATAAAATACCATAAATCTGTGTTAAGGAAGAGACTAAAAAAGAATGGAGTCAAGAAATTGAAGAAGAAGACTCCGCTTTCAAAGACTTTCGTATAAATGCTAAACCAATTGCCAGGCGATCTCGAAAATTCAATTTTGTTGAACAAGGAAAATATGTTCGCGAAGCGAATCAAATGCGGCTGAAAGAAAAGATGAAAACGTTGAAAGAAAAAATTGACACACAGACTAGAGAGACTGGAATCGCTCAAGCAACAGCACTTCTAGCACCCCGATCACGACAAGAATGGGAATTACATGTCCCGGAAATGGAATGGTACGTATCTTATCTACTCCGAATTTTCGACCCTTTATCTTTTTAGGTGGGATACGGTCATTACTGAAGACGATTTCAAGTTCGATAATTTGATTCAACATCCGGAGCAAAAGGCGCCACCAGGGGAAGCACCCCCGCCAGATGCAATTGGTCTTTACTTAACGAAAAAAGAAAGAAAAAAGATGCGACGGTTAAACAGAAAAGAAGTTCAAAAGGAAGAACAAGAAAAGATTCGACTTGGTTTACTTCCAGTTCCTGAGCCAAAGGTAGAACAGACATCCATTTTTAATTTGTGTGACGAAATGCGTATCATTCAGATTCGTTGACTGAGTATGTTCTAAAAAATGACTACGCCAAATTGAATTTCCAATGAACCCATTCTTACATATTTTTTAGGTCAAATTAGCCAACATGATGCGTGTTCTGGATAGTGCAGCTGTGGCGGATCCAACAAAAGTCGAGCGACATGTTCGTGAACAAATGGCAAAGCGACAGAAAAAGCACGAACAAGATAATCTCGCCAGAAAATTAACTGATGAACAAAAACGGGATAAGAAAATAAAGAAACTCCAAGAGGATACTTCTATGGGTGTCAAGGTAATATAAATTATTCCGTTATTATTCCGTGAATTCTAAACTGACGCTTATTTCAAGGTTGCAATTTATCGGATTCGTTCTTTGAAAGACGCATCCAAAAAATTCAAAATCGAAATGAATTCGAAGCAGCTTTACATGACAGGAGTGACAATCCTCAATCCCGACTGTTCCGTTGTCATCGTTGAAGGTGGCCCAAAATCACAACGAAAATTCAAGAGACTCATGGCCAATAGAATAAAATGGGAAGAGGATACCATTGAATACGAAGATGTTAGTACCAAAAGATTAAATATCACATTAAAACCACATTTTCAGGGCAATTATTGTCATTTGGTCTGGGAAGGAGAGACGCCCGAAGCATTTTTCACCACAATGATATTCAAATTATGCACAACTGATGCCCTTGCACGTGAATTTTTCAAAGAACGAAAATGTGAACATTATTGGGATCTGGCCCATTCGAAAGCCACCATAACTAAAGTCGACTGATCTTAAAACAAACTGCCTAAATAGGATAATTATAAATTCACACAAAAAGGACTAATATTTATGCTTTTAGTATGGCCGATGTACTGCAGTTATATATGGATGTCCCTCCAGTAACTCGCTTCTATATAACAGCTTGTATAATCGTCAATGTAGGTGTTCAACTGGGCTATTTGAGTCCATATCAATTATATTTCAATTCTGGTCTGCTGCTCAAGGGCGAACTCTGGCGGCTAGCAACAAACTTTTTATATTTTGGTCAAATTGGGCTTCATTTTTTGTTTCATTTTTTATTCCTCTATCGATATTCGAGAAATTTGGAAGAAGGAAGTTTCAGGTACGAAAATGACCGGTCCGATATTATACCTTTACTGATAATTAAGAGGGAGAACAGCTGATTTCGTTTACTTTTTTCTGTTTGGAATGTTTCTTCTCACGGGCGCTGCTTTATTTGTAAATGTTATATTTCTTGGCAATGCTTTGAACACAATGTTTGTGTATGTCTGGGCAAGAAGGAATCCTTATATACGAATGGCATTCTTTGGTATTCTCAATTTCCAAGTATGAGTTAACACTTCATTTATGACGTTCTATATGTAGTTCTATAATTTAGGCGCCATACTTACCCTATGTCCTAACATTATTTTCATTGGCTCTTGGTTCTCCAATTTTGGTGGATATCTTGGGCATCATGTGTGGTCATATTTATTATTATCTTGAAGATGTTTTCCCTAATATTGAAGGCGGTTTTAGGTAATTCACCCCTTACAGCCCCAGCGGTTCTCTCTTCACTTATATGTTAAGAATTTTGGTGACTCCAGATTTTATGAAAAGATTATTTGATCCCGTTCGAGAAGAAAGAGTGACTCCAAACGAAGCTGGGAATGGACCTGGTGGATTTGATTGGGGGGATAACGATCAATAAAGAGATTAGGGAGGCTAAAGTGCAATAATATGTACATAAAAATAGATAATTCATTCTTCAAAACCCCATATTTGTTTTGAAAATATTTAGAATATTTGATTGAAAATGGTTCGAACGAAAAAGCAATCGACGGATGACGACGGTTCAGCTCCAACACGAAGATCTGGAAGAGCTCGAGCAAAGCCAGTTACTTATAATGATGGTGATGACGAAGAAATTCCACAAGAAGTATGTAAGTATACTCACCATCATTATGAAATACGAGAATAAATTTAATATTTTTAGTGGAAGCATCATTGGCAGAAGCTGATCCAGAAGAAGTTGAAGTTAAACCAAAACGTGGGCGAAAGAAATCTGCTACACCAAAAACACCAGCGAAAAAAGGTAGAACATCAAGACGAACGTCAAAAGCCAAAGTGGAAGCTATTGTCGAAGAAGAAACTGTACCTGAAATTGAACCAATAAAAGAGGATGAACCGTCTGAAACAGGATCTGAAGAAAAACAAGAAGTTCAAACTGAAGAAGAGGTTCAAACTGAAGAAGATGTTCAATTGGAACAGAAGGAAATCCAAGAAGAATCAAAAGAAGCCAAGACAAATCTTCCTGATAAAGAAAATGGAACTCAGGAAAAATCAGAGGTAGAATCTAAACAAAAGGAGGACCCAGAAACCCCACATGAAGATGAGGCCTCTAACCCTAACCCTAAATTAGACTCAGTTGAAAAGGATGAAATTGAAAATAAAAAGACCGAAGACAAACCTGAAGAAGCTGAACAACTGCCCGACTTTGAAGAAGACGAAGAAGAACAAAAACAGCAAGAAGAACCATTTGAAATTATTAACAAAGGTAATTTTGATTGTTGTGATTTAATGATTGAAAACTTATGATAATTTAAGATGATGTACCGAAGTCTGTTGAAGATGAAAAGAAGGCCGAAGAAGAAAATGACGAGCAGAAATCAGATGACAAAAAGGATGAAGATGACCCAAAGAGATCAACTCCAGAAGAAAAACTTCCAGATTTTGAAGACCCAGACATGCTTCAGCTTGACGCGAATATCGATGAAGATATGGATTTGAATAAAGCTGAAGAACCAAAAGATGAATCCAAAAATCATAAGGTATGATAACGTGAGGTGATAATAAAGGCAACTTTTACCGGAAAACGTATGATTTTTTCATTATTTCTTTGGGAAAAGGTTTATGATAAATAAATCTAGGAAAAGGAAGAAGAAGCCGAGAAAAAAGAGGAACGAAAACGTCGATGGAAATCAGACGAAAAGGATGAAAAATCTCCAAAAAGACGTCATTCCATAAAGAAAACAGACGAACGTGTTCGCGAACCGTCACCACCACCAGGCGAACCAATGCATGTCGTACACATTACCAATTTGGTCAGGCCATTTACGTTGGGACAATTGAAAGATTTTCTTCAAGTTCATGGAGATTACAGTGACTTCTGGATAGATAAAATCAAGTCAAACTGTTTTGTAAAAGTATGACGAGATTAGTAATATTTTTGACTAAAAATGTATTTAGTATAATGAAATAGAATCAGCTATCAACTGCCGTAAACTTATCCATGGTAAGAAGTGGCCTAGCTCAAATCCAAAAAGCCTCCGAGTAATGTACTCTACAGATGTAAGTAACCTATTTTTGAAATAATATGATTTCTTATTTTATTTTGAAGGATCACCTTGAAAAAGTTAAATCCGGAACGGTTCTTCCTGTAGCACCTGCAACTAAACAAAATCTTGAAACAATCCGCCGTGAAAAGAAACGCAGTGCGTCTCGATCTCCAGTACGCGGTGGAATGAGGAGGTAGATACACTTACATTCTGACCCAGACGTTCTGATGTAATTTTTTAAATTTTGTAGTGAACGGGATTTTGACAAAGATCGACCAAAAGAAAAAGTAGAATCCTCTGCAGAATCAGATGACGACGAAGGAGAAGAAACGTAAGTCGTTTTTTTTCTCAAAATCATGAATCATTTTATCGTTGTTTAAAGTGGTGCAATTCTTTTGGACGATTTATTCAAAAAGACAAAAACAACTCCTTCAATATATTGGCTTTCACTGACCGATAAAGAGATTCAACAGCGAGATGAAGCTCGTGAAGAAAGAAAACGACTTCGGGAAGAACGTCGAAAAGCAAGGTAAATCTTATTACGTAATGATGACGTTATCAAGTTTTTATTTTCTTAATCATATAATTAGTGAGGAACGAAGAGGAAAAGAGAAAGATTCCAAAAAAAGAAGTCGTTCAAAAAGGTGAAATTTTTGAAAAGCATTATTTTATAGAAACCAACATTTTAAGTCGAAGTCGATCAAAAAAGCGAAGCCGATCGAGAAGTTAGACTGAATTAGTCTCTTATAATAATTTTTGTAGGGGAGATTGAAACTCACTGCCTCCTATCCTCTGTCTGATTTCTATCTTCCGCCCTAGTCCCACATTTTAAGCTTGAAAATGAGTCAGAAATTATGACTCATTGCCAGCCCATGTGTTTTCCTGACACATTTTAGTAATTGTCGTCGTCTGTACTGTATCTGTTACTGTGTAATAGTCAAACACATGTCAATACAAAACAAATGGGCGCATCACAAAAAATATTCAGTCAATTTGTCCGCTGTTAGAGCTACGTCAGATTTCGTCAAGTGATGTCTTTCGATGAAGAGATTGATTATCTTGATGTTTCATTTGGCTCGGGATATTTATACTCTGGAAATGTTAGAGTATTTGTTCACAAACAAGATACTACTCCCCTTGTTACACTTGTCACACCTAAAGGAATTGGGTACACAACCGTTAACCGCCAACGAATCGGCGGTTAAAGTGACCCAAAGAAACAGAAAACTTTGATCAATCGAAATTTATATTCTACTCTTCGCTAGTAATGTTTATTGTATTTGTGACACTTTTTGTATTGATTATTCGTCAATGCACAAGAACCGTTAATCATAGTTACGGTCATGAAACTGCCAATCACCAAGTCCCCCAGGAGTCTGCCTAGACAACTAAAAGGCTATTTTTCTTCAGAATGTTGACTCGACGTGTGTCATTGTTGCCAACCCGTCGGGTTTTATCCCAAACTTCCGTTATTCCAGCTGGTGAAAGAGAAAAAAAAGGTGAACGATTTTATCCAATCAAGAGAGAATCCGGAAAATTCAAATGTAAGTTTTGTATTCTGGGTCATGGCGCCATCTATAAATTCGTTCAGCTTTCGATAATAAGGTTGAATATTTGACTTGCAAATTGGACGACGTTCAAAATTATATCCGATCATCTTCACTTTGGCCAATGACTTTCGGGTGAGTGCCTTCGAAATCTGTGCATAACCATTCCCAATAGTATATTGATCATAAACAATAATTAAGTCTCGCATGCTGTGCCGTTGAGATGATGCACTTCGCTGCACCACGCTATGATATGGATAGATTTGGTGTTGTTTTCCGTGCAACTCCACGTCAATCTGATCTGATGATAGTTGCTGGTACATTGACAAACAAAATGGCTCCAGCATTGAGAAGAGTATACGATCAAATGCCATCCCCAAGATATGTCCTTTCCATGGGCTCATGTGCTAATGGGGGTGGTTATTATCACTACAGGTGAATCAAAACAATATGTGTTGACACTAATTCAACTTTTAGTTATTCCGTTGTACGAGGTGTGGACAGAATTGTACCAGTTGATGTATACGTCCCAGGATGCCCACCATCCGCTGAAGCTCTTCTCTATGGCATTCTTCTTCTACAGGTATGTTTTATGAGTATGTTTTTAAAATGCTTACGTTATGGTTTTTAGAAAAAGATCCGTCGTACTGATAATGTCCGCCACTGGTATAGAAACCAGTCACAACATATCAAGCGATGGGGTGAAGCTATGACTGAAGCCAAGCAAATCAGCAGTTCTTGAATGAATTAAATCTACTGTTATCTCTGTAGTAACTAAAATCCTAATTTATTGAATAAATATTCTTGTTCTCACATAGTTACGGTTTATTTTCTAAAGCAAGCTTAGAGATGTCAATTAGGTATGAATGTATCACAGTCATGAACTCATGAACACCCTAGCTCCTAATGCAGTATCTATTTAAATCTATTATACGCGTGATCAATGGTTTAAAATGGATCATTTAAATTGAAAGAGATTTTGCTTCGTAGGTGTGAGGCGATTGACAACATTTGGGGCGTTTAATATTTTCAAAAATTGTTCATTTAAAATTTAATTTTTGAGAATGAGCCGGAAAGCGCCAAATAATAAGGTGGATGTCGTTCTTGGTGCCCAGTGGGGTGATGAAGGTAAAGGAAAACTTGTTGATATGCTCTCGGTTGATATGGACATAACTGCTAGATGTGCTGGGGGTAACAATGCTGGTCATACTGTTTTATGCAATGGAATTAAGGTTAGAATTGCATTATTGAATTGAAACATTATTTTATGGTTTTATAGTATGATTTCCACCTTTTACCAAGTGGTATCACCCATGAAAAATCAAAAGCTGTTATGGGGCCTGGTATGGTGATTCATCTCCCTGGTCTCTTTTCTGAAATTGAAGCTAATGTCAAAAAAGGTCTTGTTGGATGGGAAAACAGACTTCTCATTTCTGATCGTGCTCATTTGGTCATGGATTATCATCAGGCAAGGTCAAGGTCAATGCAGAACATTTTAAAACATTTTTTATAATAGGCTCTTGATGCTGGATACGAAGCCAATCGTGCCAAAGGCGGCGGTACTGCTATCGGAACAACCAAGAAGGGTATTGGTCCAACATATGCTAACAAGGCTTCAAGAACTGGACTCCGTATAGCTGATCTTGTTTATAATTTCGACGTTAGTACCATTATCTAAACGGCTAAGACTTAATCCTTTTTGTCTGTTTACATTATTTGACATTTATTTAGCAACCTGAACAGGTAATATTACCGGTGGTATAAGTATTAACGGGTGTGTCGGGTGATCAATTTTTTCTCATAAATATGATCTATACTTATCATGTAAAACAATTAATGGTTTTAAAACTAAAGTTTTACTTTTAAGCTGTAAGATCTTCAATGTTAAACTGAACGTTCATTTTTAGAATATTTAATTTTATATTAATAGGGTTTCGTCGATCGATTCCGAGCTGGTGCTCAAGTCGCCATGCTCAATTTACCTGGGCTTGACATTGATATTGAAGCGGAAATTAACCGATACAGAGAATATGCTGAGAAAATCAGACCTTTAGTTATTGATTCAGTCGACTGGTTGACAAGTAAGTAACGTCATTTTTCATGGTAAATTGGTAATGATTAAAAATTTGTTTTTATTTAGAGCGAACTAGGTCAGATGAAACAATTAATATTCTGATAGAAGGTGCAAATGCCACCATGTTAGACCTTGACCATGGCACTTATCCATATGACACGGATTATAATTTCATTTATAACGACATAACGACTGACATTTTCTGAACTATACAAATTAATCCAACGATAGTGACGTCATCATCTTGTACTATTGGTGGAGTATGTACTGGTTTAGGATTACCTCCATGCGCTGTGGGAAATGTGTATGGTGTCGCCAAAGCATATTGTACACGAGTTGGTTCTGGTCCATTCCCATCTGAACTCGAAAATGAAGTAAGTCAATTTTCTCTGAGATTTCTATGTCAGTTTAATCTAGATTTATCCTAATTTTTTAATAGTTAGGTGAAAAAATGCAAAAGATTGGTCACGAGTTTGGTGTAACCACTGGCCGTCCACGTCGTTGCGGATGGATTGACCTCCTTCAACTCAAATATGCTGATAATATTAACCACTTTACCTCATTTGCTATCACAAAACTCGACGTCCTCGATACATTTGGAGCGGATTATAATTTTTTTAATACTGTTAATTCATTCGCATCGATTGACAGGGTTACTTATTTACAGTAACTGTCAGATTCTACAGATCTGATCATGTGATCAGTCATTGTTGGTAGTATTATGAACCGTACTAAAGAAGAAGTATGTGCTGTGACCCATTATTATGACGAAGAAACTGGCGAAGATATTCATTATATGCCTGCTAATATTAAACAATTGGCAAAATGCAGACCCAGAATAAAAAAATTCAAGGGATGGAATAGTGATACTACTCAATGTACAAAGGTAATCCGTCTTTCTGTCGGTATTAACCCGTTTTATCTGTATTAATGCCGTATTTCAGTGGGAAGATTTACCTCAGTTAGCAAAAGATTATGTGAATTATTTGGAGCGTGAATTACAAGTTCCCATTAGGTGGATAGGCGTTGGACCTGCCCGTGAATCCATTATCGAACGAAGCGCTGAATTAACTGCCAAAAATGTTGGCAAAGATTACTTATAATAAATTTATTTCTGCTTCTTTTTCGCTGAAGGGTACTTTATAACGGTACTCTGCTTCTTGCAATGGTTTTTATCAATATTTCTCGTTTATTTTTAAGTTTTTATAGCGATTCAAAAATTACAATGCAAGGTTCAATAGATTTTTCAATTACTGAAGATTTTCAAAACTGCTTAATTCAGAACTGTTGACCACAAATTACCTGTGGTGCTCACAAACTGGCGCCAAAGTACAAATGGAACAGCTGAGTGGAGCAATTTTTATTTATTTGAATAGGGTATTTGTTAGAGTAACTAAAATGGCTGCCAAATACCCTAACCGTGTAGTCCATTTATAACTAGCCTACCTGAGTTACACACATGCTTTCAGTTGATGCATATGCCCTTATTAGCCTTAAACGCCCTTTATAATGCAAGAAAATACATTTCTAGTCCAATATCGCGTGTTCGTTCAAAATCAGGCATTTGGTTGCAATGAAGAAGGCTTCAAGTACAGTTTGTGTTTTGAATTATCTTCTTAATAATTCAGTTTCCTCCTCACCTTCGACTCTTTCTCTCTCTCGCTTCGTCAATTCTAAACTTTGTAAAGAAGAGAGACAAACAGAACAGTTATATGAGGAAATCAGTCGTTTTTATTAACCTATCAAGTGGATTAAACACTCGTATGTCCCATTGGTCCTTGAGAGAGGCCAATAGTACTCGACTTCGACCCAATAGTAGTACAAAAGTAGTCGAATAGCACATTTCACGTTCAATTTGAGAGAAATAGCGTGAGATTTTGTGGTTAAACCTGGTTATACCGAATTTATTCCTCTTCAGACTCAAACAAAAGAAAGTCGTAAAATATTTTTCAATTTTAGTATTAGAGGACCATTATGGTATTAAGAGATTTTAAAATACATGAAAAAATATTGATTTATGAATTTGACATTTTTTCATACATGGACCGTCGGAGATATGCTATTTTCCACTGGCCAATAATATTGAAAACTAATCCAAATCATTTTTTTGTAATAAGAACAAATATCTTGATTGGTTAGTTTTTTCCTACAATCGGATTTCACTGTTTTGAATCAAAACTGCTGATGATACTAGGACGATGAGGAATGTGCTGTGAAGCCGTTTAGACTTAAGGTCATCATTGTTATTGATATACTCAACATCGATTATCGTAAATACTGTTATTAAGTTTCTATCATTAAGTTTCTACCAAAATGACGCGCACAGATTCTTACCCATAGTATTCGGCTTATTTGACTCTGTAAGGTTTTAATCGAGCTTGAAATGAACTCGTTTAGAGAAGATCGTTCGGATCAGGTTCGAGGTGAACAAATAGATTCATAACAAACCAACCATTTCACTGAAACAGTTTGAGTTATTTTCATATTCCAAAAGTGTTCAATTTTCGAGATTATTGCGAGACTAAGAATATCAAAAGTGGCTCAACTAATGAGATAAATCTTACTATAATCCTATTCATTTTCACGAAAAATAAAATCGTAAAATAAAGCAGTAAAATCTGGTTGGTTTTCGACTCGACCATGTCCGGCCTAATGTAAAATAAATTGGGAACAAGTGATTAGGCGCACAGAAATTAATTATTTAGGCAGCAGAATCAATAAAGACATTTCTATCAATCCAGGCTATTTCGCACAAAACGGGATGGGCGACTCTAATGCCGAGAATGAAGAGAGAGAAAAAAAGAGACATGTGCCTAATGTCTCTATATTTTAGACTGGAGAAGGAACAGAGAAAGGGGATTGACTTTCTTTTTTATAAAAACAAGACTTTAGGGGCTTTACATTTCTTATGCTAGTGGTAATTTCCGGACATCATTTTCAGTTTTTGGTTAATTTAAATTCAGACTGGAAAACAGTGCGACTCTCGTGGTGAAGATAAAGGTCCAACAAAATGGGTAAAAACAACTCAAAGTTGAAGCCCGAAGTTTTGAATGATTTGCTCAAAAATACCGAATTTACAGAGCGGGAATTGCAAGAATGGTGAGTACATTCGTTCGTTTGTAATTGTAAATTTGATAGGTCGTATTCTGAATGCTTTCTTAGACCAGTTTTTCGAGCTATGCGGATTAAGCATACGGAAACGGTATATTGGGTTTGTCGTTTGACTTATTCTGAAATGTGTTTTTTTTAAACAATAGTCGCATTATACTTACAATGTAGTGAATTAAAGATGAAATCATTCTGGCTACAGCCGGATTTCTACAGATATTTCTCTAACAGGTTTTTTCAAGGTATCAAGGCTTCTTGAAAGACTGCCCTTCGGGCAATTTAACGGTCGATGAATTTAAGAAGATATATGGCAACTTTTTCCCGTATGGAGACGCATCTAAATTTGCCGAACACGTGTTTCGGACGTTCGATGTTAATGGGGATGGCTCGATTGACTTCAGGGAATTTATTATTGCTTTATCAGTTACATCTCGTGGTATTCTTGATCAAAAATTAAAATGGGCATTTTCAATGTACGATTTGGATGGTAACGGGACAATAAATAGGTGAAGTCATATCATTAAAATCTGATCATTTCAATAATTGTTCAGGGCTGAAATGCTTGAAATTGTTCAGGCGATTTATAAAATGGTTGGCACTGTAATGAAAATGCCAGAAGATGAGTCAACGCCTGAGAAAAGAACTGATAAGATTTTCCGTCAAATGGATAAAGATAATGACGGTGAAATAACCATTGATGAATTTATTGAAGGAGCAAAATCTGATCCATCAATTGTCAGATTGCTCCAATGTGATCCGGGTGCAGCCGCCCAACAAAATTCTGCCTGACCCCAAATCTAATTCGACTTTACCCCTTTCGGGTCACCCTCAAAATAATGCAATAATATTCGCTCTAGGGTGTTCATGACACACTTGAACAAGTGGCCATATCAGCTCCGATAAATCTAGGGTGTTCATAGAGAGTCGAGCACTTTTCTCTAAATTCACCCTAAATATGTCAATATCATAATAATAAACGTTCAAAATTCATGCTGCTTTTATTCTGTTCACATTTTTGTCTTCTTCGTGTCATTAATGTCTGTGGATCTAGGGTGTTTTTACCTAGTTAAATACGGGAAATGTATAGTTACCCGATTAATCCCAAGACACCCATATTACATATTTACCTGTTCTCTTGACAAATGCGCGAGTGAGTGCCAGTGAACTTGAAGATCTTATTTTTTTTCTTTTCAGGATGACAGAGAAGTCGTTTTTTGAACGAACAGAGTTCAAATTTACAGAAGTCAATCTAGAAGGTGGTGTCAATGTAACTCAATTTCTTAATGCTTGTAGATCATATGTTGCATTTTATGATTTATTTGGGCAAGGGATTAAATATTTTAAACAGATCATTTATCAAATATAATGTTGGTTAGGATTATTAGGTCAGCAAAGAATGAATTTGTATAAAAATACTAATTCCGTGGTCAAGAGGAAGTTTGTTTGCACCAGTAAAAAGTGATGTAACTGGTAATGTTGCAAAACTTCAAGGATGGTACGATAAAGACCCATCTAGGGACACTTTAGAAAAACTTCTTCAAAATGAGATTGAGAAAAATACAACTCAAGCAGCTGGAAGCGCAACAGATGCTCTCTTGTGGCTTAAAAGAGGTCTATGGATGATGGCAAAGTTTATGCAATCCATGTTGAACGGTAAACTCATTATTGATTGAATACAAAATTTGACAATGCTTTAAAGGTGAACGGGACGCATCAAAATCATTCACGGCGGCGTATGATACAACATTGAAGCCCCATCATAATTGGTTTGTTCAAAAGGCCTTTACTGTTGGTTTGAAAATGGTTCCAGATTTCCAAGGATTTCTCGATGCCATGACTGGTCCAGATTTTAAAGGCGATAAGGTTTGTCCAATTTTTTACCGTTTATTTTTCAAACATATATTTAAAAGGAAGAAGTTGTTCTCCGTGAAATGGGCGTTTACATCAATGAAGGCATGCATAAAATTCTGCTTCAAATCGACCAGTTTTATACTGATAAAAATCTAAAACATCCATAATTTTTCGGTTCTAATCAAGAAACTTGAAGCAATCTCATGATTTGAAAACCATAAAATGTACAAACGTTTGTTGGTTTTCGTCGCTTTTTATAACTTGTACTTCAACTCCTCTTGAAATCATTGTTTCTGATTCCAGCTTTGTGCAATAATGTGAAAAATCAATTGAAAATACCAAAAATCTTCTTATTTTATTCCATTTATGTTTAAATTAATAATTATTTGTCTCAATTAATCAACTTAAATAAATCTTCAGATGAAATTTAAACGAAAGAAAGCGGTTAAAAGATTTCTCGAAATTTATAAAAATCATTTTGGCTATTCGGAACCACTCAAAGTTCTTGTGGATGGTACGTTTGTCAAAAATGCACTCGATAACAAGGTTCAAATATTCGATCAAATCAAAAACTACCTCGGGGCAAATGTCGTCCTTTTTACAACAGAATGGTATGTCAAAAGAGCGTTGATCCAAGAGCCTTGAATTAGAATTTTCAGTATAATGAGTGAGTTAAAAGAAATGGGTAAACCACTTTATGGTGTGCTAGTTATTTGTAAGAATTACGAAAAATATGACTGTTGCCACAATGGTACGAAAATGGCTCGAGGCTGCTTGAAAGATATTATTGAAAAAGGAAACAAAGATAGACTCATTTTTGCAACCAAGGATCCGAAGGTTAGTAAGACGAATTCATATTAGACTTGATTTTTTTAAATTTAGTATCAAATTTTGTTCCCAAAATTGTCTAAATTGCCAAAAACGTATTCAGGTTACAAGTTATGCGAATAGTCAAATTGGAATACCGATTATGTACATCAACGGAAATACAATTATTATGGAAAAACCATCAGAAGCGACTATTGTTGAAATGGAGAAGACAGCCCGAAGCAAGCTTGATGTGTCATCTACAGAAAAAATTGTTTTAAACAGAATTAAAGAAACTGTGGACAAGAATGATATTAAAAAGGGGAAGCGCAAGAAACCCCACGCACCAAATCCGTTGAGGTAAATAATTGGTAATTTTTTCATCACGCCCAACATACGAACTATTCCCATCATCTTTCGCGATCACCCACGAATAGGCTCTTCATCAGTACCATTTCCGTCCAAAGTTGGATTATATGATATAATTATATAAAACCTTTAATTTTGCGATATAGGCGTACTCAGGAGAAACATGTTGCAAAAAGTCGCTGAGTTCTGAGAAAATTGACTAACAAATAACGAAATTCACAAATAATGACGTCATCATTGAAATTTCGAAGTTTTTTGAAAAATGGTCACACGCCATATCTTTTTTTCCTCAACTTTCCTCGTGTCAAGTGAAACATTTTTAGAAAGCCAAGATTCGGCTCTTTCATTTGAGATGGGTCTCAGCCCGGCGGTCCACGGCGCTTGAAAACTGTCAACTCTTTTTTACGTCAATTACGATTTTTCGACAAAAAATTATGGTTTTTCAAAATTTTTTTCTGCTCAAATTAAAGAGCTTAAAAAGTTGACCCTATACGGTCGCTTCAAGAAAGATGCTATGTGGAGTTTAGAAAATAAAAAATCTCTCGGAATTCACACTA